>NXFB01000247.1:1441-12953 GCA_002525835.2 Ipomoea batatas | reverse complement strand
ATTGATGTTATGAATTTCCCTATTTTTTTTGGACTCTAAATTGGATGAAATGTTGGTGTATTTGGTCTGATTTTGCATTCTGGAAATGATATTTGAGGTCTGGGCAGAAATTGATTTCTGGGATCGGGGTTGGCCTTGCGGAGCTCCCTGGCGGCACAATGTAACCCGCCTAGGTGATCCGCAAGGTGGCAACGGTGGTCGCGGGCGGAGGAGGCTGGTCCGCCGAGGGAGGCCGTCTCCTTCTTGCGGAGGAGGCCGGCAGAAGGGAGAGGTCCGTTGAGTGGTTCCGCAGGTTCACTGGGAATTCGATTCCAGTGAGCAGTTCTCTGTTGTTGTTGTCTGTTGTTGATCCTTTGTTCCTGATTGTTGTTGGATGGTTTTGTTGGGTATTTTACCATGTCTTGGAGTATTTATTCATGTCATTTATTGGGTATTTTATACCATATCTTGGAGTATTGATTCATGTCTTTGGTTTCCTTTTTGGTATTCTTGATCTATTGATTCCTTGATTCATTACCTGGGAGTTGGTTTGTGTTCATAGTTGAGATGAACACTTTGTTTGGTTGTCTTGAGTGGAGGTCGGAGTATGAGTATGTGATGGTGGTTTTGTTGGTATTGTTGGAGGTTGTTGGTTGGATTTGACTGTGCTACTATTGACTATTGACTATTGACTTCTGACTTTGGACTTCGGTCCCTGTGATTGGGTTGATTACCCCTGTGATTGGACTTAGGTCCCTGTGATTGGACTGTCGGTCCCTGTGATTGGACTACGGTCCCTGTGATTGGACTTCGGTCCCTGTGACNTGTGTGAGGTTGGGGTGTCACAGGTGGGTAGCAATGTAGCATTACTATGCGCAAAAAATTAAATATTTATGTCTTCTGCCAATTATATTCAATCCTTTAAAAGTCAATCGTTATATCTTGGATTAAAGTCCACATTTCATTGTGGACTCTGGTCCAATACAATGTCGTTTCATTAATTATTTAAGCGGAAGTTGACGTGACGGACACCATTCCGTTCGCCCAATTGCGTTACAATTTTTTTAATTAAATATAAAAGGAAAGTTGTCTTCTTTCACATGACATTACTTCCATTTTAATTCAAAAGCAAAATCACTGCAAAAAGATGTTCGTGACAACCGCAACACAATCACAACATTTCTACTAAACGAAGAACCATTATTTCTACTCAACGACTCATGATAAGCTGTGAATTAACCTATAAATATGCTTTAATTGTACTAATTTCTAAGTGAATGTCAAGTGTTTGTGCAAGAACAAAGCGTATTTCAGGTGTTTATGGCTCAAGGATTGAAAATTGAGAACTTAGGCATATTGAAGCGTAAAATGTAAACGAATCGGGATAATTTAAAGGCAAACTGGTGCAAGAATGAATGGCCAAAATCATAGCAAAGTTCAACGAAACAACGAAGCAAGGAGTTAAGTCAAGCCGTACCACTGGGAGGATGTCAAGCTGTTGGTCATGGCAGAGTGACATCCTTGACAACATTCTGATTAGTTGTCAAGCTGCTGGTCAGCTTGACGACTGCTAATCAGAAAGTGGTCATGGGAGTCACGGTGGAGGTCACGCCATGACCTCCACAGTGACCACTGTGACCACTTTGCTGATTTCGGCATGACCACCAGAGTGACTACTGAAATCTGCAAAGTTGTTGCTTGGTCACGATGTCATGACCAGACAATTTGGTGGCGGTTTTTGGGCACGATTTCTTCAACTATAAATAGTCATAGGCTTTATTTTTAGTTTATCTTTCAAATTTTTAAGTCCTCTTTTAGTTTCCCTCTCCACAAACACTTTAGATCATTTGTCCTTTGTAATTTCATTGCTTTTGAAGAAGATTTATGAAGAATTATCCATTGTAATTACACATTAAACTTCAATTTCAGATTTGCTTTATACAAATTCAATCAAGTAAGATTTTCTATTTCTTCTTCTTGCAATTATCAATTCCTTTTTGTATTTAAATTCATTGCATAGTATTCCAATTGCTTTTAATTATCAATTCCATTATGAGTAGTTAAATCCTTTAGGGATTTGAATTGAATTGTCTTGTATGAATGCTTGCATTAATTAAATTGTTTAATATAGTTTTTACATTGCTTTTAGTATAAATGTGATTGTGGACTTAGGGAATTAATTGACACTTGTTTGGTTAGGATCCAACCTTTCAAGTGATGTATGGAATTGATGTTTCACCTATGAGAATAGGGATTCACCATGGCCAATCCTTTCCACATTAATAACTTGCCCTTGAGAAAGGGGAGTTGGAAGGAATTATGCACACAATGTGCTTGATTAAATGCCTCACTTAGTCTAATTGCTATGAGAATGGGATTAGAACTTTGGTGGTAGCCAATGTCCACGAGAGTGGCATTGGCATTGAATCGATTCCCTCACTTCATTATTTAGCATTGTTTAGCCTAGAACCTTTAGAACATTATAGAAGCATTTGTGCATTGCTATTTGATTTAAATCTTCCTGTTTATCATTGTTTATTTCTCAAATCAATTACTTGTTTTGTCTTGATCTCATGCAATCAAATACATCATTTTGGTTAGCTTTCAAACACTTGATGAACTCGTATTTAATCCCTTCCTACTCGAATCCTTCCTAGCCATTCCTAGAGGACGACACTCACAAATTCAACCACTTAAAACTACAACTTTCAAATGGCGCCGTGGCCGAGGAATATCATCGGTTTTTGAGTAAGGAGTCCATTTGGATTAACATGGGACATCATTCAAGTTAGAGAGTTTAACCACCATCATTTACTTGTTATTTTTGCAATTTACTTGTTTGTTTTTGAAGTTTTTGGATACTTGAATTGTTACTACTTTCACAAGCAACTACTTCTAGTTGCAAAACACTATCATGTCTTTGTGATTGTAGGTTGATCCTCTATGATGTATTCTCAAGCAAGATATCCACAAGAGGATTACTATGAAGACCAGGAGGATATAGGCAACCAAGGGGAAGCTACAATGCTCAACTTTCTAACCCCTATGGTTATGAAGATGATGAGGACTATATAGCACAATATCAACCAAGAAGGCCACCCCACATGATGATGAGGCATATGAGTATGATGATCCACCACAAAGGAAATCATCAAGAGCTCAATATGATGATAGGGAATATGGTGATTACCACTACTCAAGGAGAGATCCACCACCCCTTCAAAGAGGATTATTCTATGATAACCCACCGGAGATATACCAAAGATTTTATTATGGTCATGACTGTGAACATTCAAGGAGGGCCCAACCACTGCGGAGATACATCTCTTATGATCATTCAAGAGAACAACAAACACCTAGGTATTACCGAGATGATTATGAGGATGGATATCGTGATCAAGAGAACTACTACTATGAGCACCAGGGGGATAGAAGGAGTGCATCTCACCAAAGCTACAATTTTCAATCTTACCCTTCTAGTTACTATGATGAGGATGAATACTACTTTCTACAAAAAAGAGCCATTAATTCTCCATCCTATGACTCCTACCCACGCCAAGCCTATTCTCCACAACCTTACACTCAAAACACACCTCTACCCAAAAATAAATCCATTACTGAGCACATGTATGAACATTGGTTGGAAGCTAAACCAATAGATCCTAACGATCCCTACAAAACCATTGAGGAACATATGTTTGAGGATATGAACTTACAAGTGATTTGCCATGCTTGTAAAGGCCCTCACTATAGGTATCAATGCCATAAGAACCTTTATAGTAATAAATGTAAGGCAAAATTCTCATGTGAATGTACGGACAAGCACCAAAGGGATGGAGTTGGTCAAGGGTGCAATGCCAAGTTGCAAGGAAAGTATGGATTGAGTGAGGAAACTTGGGCATTGGCGAGGCGTTTGGGAATTAATATTGTGCCGGATGATAGCATGGAGGAGAATATTAGAGTGACTCCAAGTGTTGATCAAAGTTGGCATAATCGTAGGAAACAAGTGAGCTTCAAAGTGCACATAGATGAGGTCATTGCAGATGTAAGGGAGAGTGAGCTAGAGATCCCCGTTAGTGAAGAGTTGCAAGGCCAAGAGAAGGAAAATCAAGATTGGGGATATAGAAATGAATCTGAAGAAAAGGAGGATGAGGAGGTGGAAGTAGTGTTGGATGATGAAGAACCTCATGGTGATACCTTTGAACCATCATATGGTAATACTCTTGATTCTAGTTGTGGTGTCACTACTCTTGGTAATAATGGTGCAAAATCATTGGGTTATATGTGTGATGAGGAAATTACTTGTGATGATCATTGTGGTGATATTTGTAATGATGATTGTGTTAGTTATTGTGTTGAGAATATTGATTAAGTTGTGGAGGATGAAGTGGAAGTGAAAGGAGATGTCCTAGAGGAAGAAGAGCTTGAAGAAGATGTTAAGGACAAAGAAGAAAATATTGAAAATAAGTATGCATTGTTTGATGAAGTTCATTACAAAATCATGGAAGAGAAGAATGAGAGTGAATAAGAGAGAGGTAAAGAAAAGACAAGAGATGAGAATTTTGAAGAAGAAATGAAAGAAGAAAGGGAACAAGAGGAAGAGAATAAGAAGAAAGAGTATGAGAGCATATTCTTGGAAGTAGATCAATGCCAAACCTTGAAAGAGAATATGCTAGTATTGAGCTTAAGAGAGTTTCTCAATGCTCAACATTTGAGAACATACCTTGGGAAGAAAGTGCAAAGAGAGAATGGAATCTTCTTCCTGTCATCTGGGATATATTGTTCTTTATTATTTGTGATTATTTTGTACTTCTTTGCAATTTTTTTTTTAAAAAAAAATCTTTCACTATGTTTCTTTCTTTGCTTGTCACTTCTTATTTTCTTGATAGGGATTCTTGGAGATAGAAAGAGAGAATTATCACAAGCTTGAATGCTAAAAACCGCTAGTGCACACAATTTTGAGGGAGTATTTCTATCCTTTCCTTTATACTTTTAAATGTGTTATTATTGTGTTTGGGAAGGATATCTTTAATGGGCTTATGTAAAGCTCTTTTCAAATTAAAACTATGTGTCTTGCCCTTCCCCTTGTGTGCTTTGATTTCAATTTCACATCCATTGTGCGTTAAATTGTGTCTTTACATCGAGGATGATGTAAACCTTTAAGTGTGGGGAGGTTCAAGTAGCTATACATACTTTAAATGCCGTTTTATTTTTTTTTCTTTTTTCATTGTGATTTGCAATTGTAAAGATGAGGTAAATAGGATTTTATTTTTTCTCTTTTTTCATTGTGATTTGCAATTGTAAAGATGAGGTAAATAGGATATGCATTTGAAATTTTGATTATGTTGTTGTTCCTTTTACTTTGTAAGTGTGGGAAGGGGGGGGTGTTGTAGGCTCAATTGGTTGAAAATGTTTGGAAACTACCCTTACACCGAGTGAGATTTGTATAGGACCCAAGTAGGTTTTAATTCAATTTTTCATGCTTGTTTGTGGTTCAATGCGCAATTTTCATAGACCTCGGTTAAAGATCTCTTGAAACGGGAGTGTACACGATAAGGTTTGTGGTAAGTAAGGTGGTATGACGTGGAATTGAACTTTTTCAGCGTGGCACAAGGCAAAAGGCGAGATTTTCTTTTGGTGAGATGTGTGATTCCCTACTCCCAATGAAAAAGGCATGAGGGGATGCAAAGAGAGTTAATAGAAAAAGCTAAAAAAGACTTTAAGCTATCCTTGCTTGAGAGGGAACGACATGATGGGAGCCATCTCATAGGATTCAGGCAACCATTGCACAGACTTCAAAAAAGCGTAGAGCTCTACGTGAAGGTGGTTGACTTGACGGGGTATCCTAGAGGTGATTAGAAAATGGAGAGATTTTCACGCTAAGCCAAAATGCGTGGAAAGGTTTGTGTCACACTATCACACATGTTTAATTGGGTCTTTGGGGCCAAATGAGGCAAAGTTGAAAAGATTGTGTGCATCGTTCCCATTAGTGGGCTCGACTTGGTAGGCTTGTGGAAATTGTGGATTAAATCAAACCCCTGTGCTTGTGAATTTATGTGTTTGAGAGGGTTTACCATCCAAACCAATGAGTGACCTTGGGGTTTTTGGGGGTCCTTACATTTTGAGTCAATTGAGGGTACTACACTCACTTTCCCATTTTTGCAAAGTAGAAAGAGAAACAACATATCATTGATTTCTAGTGCATAGCTTATTTTCTTGATCTTTGGAATTATATAGTTGCTTTTGAATAGGCCTGGTATTCCGATTTGCTTAACTTGGTTTTGTTTTGCTTGAGGGCAAGCAAGGTCTAACTGTGGTGAGATTTGATAAGCCGTGAATTAACCTATAAATATGCTTTAATTGTACTAATTTCTAAGTGAATGTCAAGTATTTGTGCAAGAACAAAGCGTATTTCAGGTGTTTATGGCTCAAGGATTGAAAATTGGGACTTAGGCATGTTGAAGCGTAAAATGTAAGCGAATCGGGATAATTTCAAGGCAAAATGGTGCAAGAATGAATGACCAAAATCATAACAAAGTTCAATGGAACAACGAAGCAAGGAGTTAAGTCAAGCCATACCACCGGGAGGATGTCAAGCTGCTAGTCACGGTGTGACTAGAAGAGTGACATCCTTGATAACATTCTGATTAGTTGTCACACTGCTAGTCACAGCTTGACGACTGCTGATCATAAAGTGGTCATGGGAGTTGACAGATTGCTTTTCTAGTGGTGGTGAAATGATGGAATACTGAGGGTAAAACGGAGAAGAAGTTCCCCGAGTGTCGGTCTCGAATGAAAGACGTGGAGGTGTGTCAAGTGTTCGAGTGTTCAATTGATTGAGTCATGTGATAGATTGAGTGTGGTTGTGGGTGTGGTGAATAGAGATTTAAAGGTGCAGAGATTCATAAGGTTGTGCAAAGTGAAGATAAAACAAATATGAGTAAATAAATGTAGGAAAGTAAGGGATTGGATAGTATTCATTTATGTTGCATCCTAGTGTGTCTAAAGCAATGGATAAACGAAGCAAAGATGTTGGCTATTCAGGAGTGTGTCTTCTTAGTCCTCTTCCACCTCTGTGTACTAGGACTTCTTAGACTTAGGAGTGCCTTTAAGCAACCAAAGTCCTAAGAGACATTTTATCGAACACCTTAGCTACACACTTTCCTACTATTCTTATGAATTCCATAGGATCTATGATTGTCACAAACCTTTCAATCTCAACTCTAATCAAAGACATGAAAGAGTCAAGAGCACAATCTCTCATCTAGATTGGCCAAATCCAAACAAGATATCATCAAAACAACAATCAATAGACAAGAATAGAAATTCCAACAAACAAAGCAACTTGATCCAAAATAAGACATAAGATTATCACACTAGCAATATATCTTCACACAATCCAAACCCTAGATTAAACTAGCCGCACATGTTCAAGAATTCAGTGCAATAGCTAATTTAATCCAAGAACAAGATAATAAAAATGAGTCATTACCATTTTTGGTCCTATTGTTATTGTGACATTGCCAATTTTAGTCCACTTCCTTAATTTTTGCCAAATTTTAACCACTCTTATTTGGGTATTGCCACTTTTGGTCCATCGTTAGATTATCCGTCCAATTCCCGTGAAATAGAGGGGTATATTCGTCTTTTCGACCGAAACATGCGATCTTTCCTCAAGAACTCACTCTTCTTATCGAACCAGTCTCCCAAATCTTCCCTCAGTGGCGAGCCCTTCAACAACAATGCATTTTCAATGCTCCTTACTTCACTCAATTTCTTCCTCATCTTCTCATCTACTGGCAAATCATCTGATCTAATTGCCTCCTTAGACTCATCAGTCCCATACCCAAACCCTAACTTTAAGGAAGTGTTCGAATTTGACGTAATCTTCCCGTTCTTCAATCGACCGCTTGTTAAAGGCCCTCCTAACGACGCCGATTTGATGGTCGTAGAAGTATGTTATCGACGAGGCTCTCGAATTCTGATTATTCTCTTCCCCGTCTTCCTCTTCGGGCTCGAAATTTTCTTCGTCGTTGGAGTTGAGCTGAATGGTGTCATCAAACTCGTCGATGTAGTCATCAGAGGAGGAGGAGCGGAAATCGGGGTCAGCGAGGTCGTCAACAAGGGGGTTGTTGAGCGAAACGGCATCGTAGTGACTAGTATAGGAATGCGGCTGGTGGGAGTGGAAGAAGTTGAGTCGGGTGTAGAGGAGGGAGACGGATAGGAAGAGGAGAATGTCACAATTGAGGCAGCTTCGAGGATCGACTGAGAGCTCGCTTCTATCCGGCTCACGTGAAGGCAGCGATGCAGGAGGAGTTCCTACACCGCAAGTAGGGGTCGAGGACCGTGCAGGAGTATCATCGACGCTTCCTGGAGTTGGCCCGTTTCGCGCCGACGTTAGCCCCTACCGAGGAGACCCGGATTGAGCGGTTCGTGGCTGGGCTGAACTTGGATACGCGTATGGCATTGGTCGTGTTCAAGTTTCAGACGCTGAGTGAGGCCTACAACAGCACCGCGGATCACTACCGTGTGCTGACCATCCGACGAGGGATCTAGGACCGCTCGAAGCGGCCGGGAGAGGGTGGAGTTTCAGACTCCAAGTGACACAGACCTGGGAGCTCCGGGATGGGAGGTGGCTTCCAGCGAGGTGGTGCTAGCCACGGCGGTGGATCTCGCCCTAGCTTCGGGCAGGGACCAGGGGGCGATGGAGCGCGTATTCGGCACTTCCACTGCAGGAGATGTGGGAGAGATCACCCGGGGCGAGACTGCGAGGGGCGGTTAGTGGAGTGCTATAGCTGCGGGTTGCGAGGACATCGAGCCTACGAGTGCACAGCCAAGAAAGGAGGACCACCCCAGTCTAGACCGAGCTCGGCTCAGGGAGCCCCAGCAGCGACCCGACCCTCCAGAGAGGCTGAGGGTAGTGGAGGTAGCCGGCCGAGTGGAGGCCAAGGGCAGCAAGCGGGGCCGCAGCAAAGAAAGATCTTCGTGATGGGCCGCACCCAGGCAGAGGCGAATGGGCTTGAAGAAGGTAACCCTCGAGCTTAATCTTTAATTACGTGGCTTGTAAGTGCTTTTAGAGTATTTCTTTAGGTGTATATAGTTAGTCGAACCATTAAGTGACCCTTAGGTGACCTCTCGTTAGTTAGAAAGCTTTAAGACGCGTTTTGTTAAGAAGTTTGAAGACCCGATCTCATGTCAAGTGGTTGGGAAGTTGGTGAAGTCAAGTCAAAGGAACAAAAAGGAAGAAGAAAGGAAAAGAAGCCTAAGGACCTAGCTAATGTTCACGCGGAGGCTCGAACCCGCGCCAAGCGCCAAGGGGAGAAGTGACCGAACCATTGGACCATGATGACTCGTTGGGTTTCAATCGCAAGACTCTGTTTTTATTTCTAAGGGCTCAGTAGACGACCGTGCGGTTTGGAGGAACGGAGTAGTGCTCCCCGTGAGGGCGCTCCGCGTGCACGTACGGAGAAAGGCAACGGAACGACGTGTTCCGTCAGAGTGATCCGCAAGGAGAAGGTAAAACCAAGCAGCGGGGTCTAGTCTTCCGCGAGCGTGGTCCGCATGTGGCAAGGGTACATGTGTCTTTTTGCGATTTGAGCGGATTAAAACCCTACAGACGACCGCTTTTCCTCTCCGCATCTTCTTTCTCTATTTTCCGCAGCAGCAAGCGAACGACAGAGCGAAGGAGCAGCGAAGTCCGCGAGTTTCCTCCGTCACCAGCAACCAGACCCCGCACACTCGCCACCAAGGTCCGCGATCTTTCCTTCCATCGACTACGCTAGTGACGTACGTTGTCCGCCAAGGTCCGCACCCGTCGACCGTTTCTCGCACACTTCACGGCAGTCGGCAGTCAACAATCAACACCCAACATCGTCAACAACAAAATGTCAAGGAGAAATCAGCCCGGTGAAGGGGAAGGCCCGAGCAACATCCGTTATTCCATCATAGACGGTAAAGCTCTTGACCCGTTACACTTTTCACCCGAATTAGTGAACATGTTGAATTATCAGGGTTTGTTGGAGTTATTTCTGCGAATTGAAAACGTGGTTTATCCCAATTTGGTTCACCAATTCTATCAAAACATGAAAGTCAAGACAGTCAACCAATTGCCCGTTCTCACTTCGATAGTGAAGGGCGTAAGGATTTCTTTTGACCCGCCCAAGTTGGCTAGGTTGCTCAATTTACCATTAGGAGGTGTCAGTGAGTACGAGCGCAGTGCTTGGATTGAGACACAGGATGTGGGCTTCCGAGATTATTTGAGGTATATGTTGGGACAGGAGGAGGGCATTGCTTTAGACACCCGCCCTGTTAAGCACAATTTGACAGGTGAACAGAAGATTCTGACCCTATTGATTGGGGAAAGTTTGTTGCCCAACCGAAACAACAGCAAGGAGGTTACGGCAATAGAGTGTGCTTTCGCATACTTCCTGAAGCATCGGGTGAAGTTTGATTTGCCCAGTTTGATGATCTCACACATGGATTTCTGTAAGACCGTCAAGAGACACAACCGGCCCTACGGGATGGTTCTGAGTTGGATATTCCAGAAGAAGAGGGTTAATGTGACCGGGGAGTTGGCGAGGCAGCCGGTTCACAGCACGTTCAATGCGTCGAGTTTGCAGTTTTCTGGGCTGTTTCAGATAGATGGGAATGAGTACATCACGACTCATGAGCTGAGTAGGATGCCAGCCGCCGAGAGCAGGGAGCTGATTGAGCGCTATCACATTCCACACAAGAGGTTGCGAGGTTTAGTCGCGCCTCAGCAGGCTGAGCAGGCAGGTGGTGATGAGGAGGACGACGAGTCTGAGGAGGAAGCCGAAGAAGAAGAGCCCGAGGGTGAGGCTGACCGAGAGCACCGGAGGAAGGAGCAGCACGATCCCTTAGCTCCTGCGCCACCAGTTGGCCCCGTACTCCGACAGCTGCAGGAGATGAACCGTATGGTTGAGGCGAGGTTCGATTCGCTAGATTTGAGGGTGGATCGCGGCTTTCAGCGCTTGGGCTTCATCGAGGCCAAGCTGGGCATTGAGGTGCCACCGGAGTATCAGCAACCCTATCCTTATCCTTATCCTTATCCACACCACGGTCCAGGCAGTTCTTCACAGGGAGGCCACCCAGGTTAGTTGGTAGTTTCGTGTTAGTGTTAGCTCCGTAGTAGAAACCCTGTAGTCTAGGTGAGTTGTTAGTTTAAGTTCTTGCATGCTAGTTGGGGTTTGGGTAAGTTATAAGTTTAGGATGCTAGAAGCTTAGTATGTGCTTGAGTTTAGGATTAGTTGAGCAATCGTTCTTTTAAATCTTCCGTTGAATCCTTGTTTCCTTTGAATCGTTATGTTTCTAGTTCCTGTGAGCTTTGAGCTTCGGGGACGAAGCTCCTTTTTAAGGGGGATTGTAACACTACGCAACAATTAATCACAGATTATACACGGAATGACGAGGTACCCCTTTCTCTGTCCAACCTCCAGCTCCAGCTCCAACTCCAACAAGGTCAACACTTGGGTTAAAACGACTTACGCCCTTAAACTGACTCGAACCCTAGGCT
>NXFB01000246.1:97104-112964 GCA_002525835.2 Ipomoea batatas | reverse complement strand
ATGTTTCATATATATATTGTTATGAATATTTTTATAAAGTTTTGATGTGTTTTATTTTTCGTTCATATCCAACAATATTTATGATTATATTCCTTTTATGTTTCGCCCCCACTGAACAATTTTTCTGGCTCCGCCACTGTCCACATATACACTATATATGTACCTATTACCATCCTATTAAATACATGTTTGAGAGATTTTCCCCAAAAAAAAAAAAAAAAAAAAAAAAGCATGTTTGAGAGAGAGAGAGAGAGAGAGAGAGAGAGAGACTCACAAGATGATGAACAAAGTAGGATGACTAGAAGAGCTACCATGAAAGAAGCCTTTTGCTTTTCCATCTTTGAAACTAAGCTGCTGCTGCTATACCCAAACAACTAATGTACATAGAATTATATTGGTCGCCTGGTCGGAGATATATTTATAGGAAAAGTCCTAAAGAGTGGGATATAGTTCTAGTGGTGTCTGAGCTGTCACTTGTGAGTGGATGATGTCCTTACCCAATAATATATCATTCATAAAATGTAATTAGTATGTAAATGCAAGTATTTGGATACTTCATTACAATCCAACAATAAACTGGACTAGGATTTGTCAGAGTGAATTTAAAATTAGTGTTTTTTTTTAATTACACCGAGAATTACAGACCCTATAGATCGAACTCCAAATTATACAGAGTAATTCTTATGGCTTCGATCTCTTGTCTTGAATATTAGAAAAAGAGGTAAATTGTTCATGCCATACCTAATGAAAAAGATAAATCTCGTAATATGTTTCATCGTAAATGACTTACAAGTCTCTAAATACTGTCTCTAAATACTTTTACTATACATTAATACTACAATCAGGATATGATTTAAACCCTACACTTGGGAATTGGGATAGGTAGCAAAATAAAAACTTTCTTTGCAAATTGCAATGTAGTGGGAAGCAGGGCCCTTTAAAGATAACATTACTGTCAGCTATCATAATTGAATCATTTGATAATAATTCATTAATTCTCCATAGTGTAATTTAATTGAATACTTCATTGTACGTACCTATGTTGGCGTTATGTGGGATGGAATAGATTCTTGTTTATTTCATGTGTAAGTGGGTTTAACGTAAGTGGACTAGGGTGTTATCCAATGTGATACCAGGAAGGTTACTCACCTGTTTAATCATTTTTTTTAGGGTTTAGGAAAATGCACATTTATTATTTGATAATATACACTAAATAAATTAAGACTGTGTGATAGATTTATCTGAAATGTATTGACAATAATCGAATTTGTCACTTTCATATAAGAGAATCATAATGTGTTGACAAGAATTGAACTCGTCACTTTCAAATAAAAGAATCATACTCCACCACTCATCACACATTTCGGGCCATATTTAATGAACTTTGAACTTGAGATACAAATGCATTTGAAATTATTCAAACTCATCATGTGTAAGTGGGTTTCCATAAAGCAATATTACATGTAACAACTTTTGTATTATGCCATGTCTTCATCATCTTATTAAATTTGATTTCAATCACATGCATGTAATTAATAAATATAAAACCATTGTGCCATTTGGCTCAACCACATACGATTATATAAAGTTTGGTAATGGGCAATCTAAAGTCAAATTTATCAAATAATTATCTTGGTAAATAAAAATTTGTAGTTCAACTCTCCATAAACGTGATCTTTTTATTACATTATTATTTGTAGTCCTTTGTCGGATAAGGTCACAAGGCGTCTGACCTAATAAAAAATACATAGTAATTTAACAGCCATATTGAATTCCGTCATTTTTTCTGGCCACCACAAAAGGTAATTGGAAACGTTGAAAAAATTATAAATTTTCATTCACTTTTTGAGTGATCAGAAAAGTGGATAGAAATTGACGTTTTTTAAGCAGCCTAGCTACTATCTGGTTAATGGGTAATCAAGCTGTCTGGCTATAGATTTATATTGCTAAGAAAATCAGTCTAAAACCAGCTAAAACCAGGTGATAAGAAGACATGAACATATATATAGGACAACATTCAGGATCTGTTCTTATTTGCTGACATAAATTTCATATTCCAAATGATCCTCAAACAGTCAACAACAGGTAATATATGCCAGGAAAGAGGTCTGTTTCTCACCTTGAAATTTCAGAAAAATAATGGTTTGATTGGAGGAAGTTTGCTAACTCTGTGAACTTAATTTTGCCATTTTCTTCTGTAAACTTATATGCACAGACAAAACACTAAAATATTTAATGTAGCTGTCTCATAATCTGAACAATTCCAAGAATCATCAAACCACAGAAGCATATATATATTTCAACATATCAGAACAATTCCAAGAATCATCACAATTCAGAAGCTTATTGTTCCAACCTATAAATACCACAGCAAAATCCTATTCTTTCCCATCCAACAATTGCTCTCAACTCACTTGAAACATAGTATTGTTTCCACATTTGTGCATTAAGGTTGTCTGTCTCTCAAGAAACCGAAGAGAAAATGTCTGTCACCACATTCACTGAGGAGCACACTTCACCAGTTGCCCCATCAAGAATCTTCAAGGCCTCGATCATCGACTCCCACAACTTGATCCCGAAGCTGATGCCACAGGCAATCAAAAGCATTCAAATCCTCCAAGGGGATGGAGGCGCGGGAAGCATCAAGCAAATCAATTTCCCCGAAGGTTAGTTTGATCAAACGAATTCGAAGCTATAAACATTGGCAACAAATCAAACTTTCTTGTTTCTTGCAGGTAGTAACTTCAAGTCCATCAAGTACCAAGTCGATGAGCTCAACGAGGAGACATTTACCTACAAGTACACGTTGGTTGAAGGCGACGCTTTGATAGACAAGCTCGAGAAGATAACTTACGAGGTCCAGTTCGAGAAAACGCCCCAAGGTGGCTCCATCTCTAAGGTGACTAGCAAGTACTACACAAAAGGGGACTTCAAGCTTAATGAAGAGGAAATCAAGGCTGGTAAAGAGAAGGTCATGGGAATGTACAAAGCTGTGGAGGCTTTTCTCCTTCAAAACCCTGAGGCCTATGCTTAGAATCTCTTTCCACTGTTCTTCACAACATCTATGCTCTCCCTGTGTGTTTGGTTTTTCAATAATGTCTGTCTTTCCCTGAAAAATCTGAGTGAAGAAATTATCAAAAAAAAAAATTGTGTTTGAAGCTTTTGGCAATAAAGAAAAAAAACATTGTAACAAGTAAATCTTTATATGTATACAATTTCATTAATAAAATCGGTATAACTTTAGTATAAGCAACATTAGTTCAGTTGGTTCTTGAGTAGCAGATTGTGAAAAAGAGCGCAACAGGATTGATGCACATTGTGCTGATACCTGATACTGATCTTCTCACTTAAAAAGCAGTTGGGGGGACGTGATTTATCACCTTCACAAATTCCATCTGGCCGAGATGTGGGCCCTTTTGTGGGCAAGAAAAGACTTGATATTGACATAAACTAATTTCCTAAAAATATATATTTATATATACTCTGTGAATAAGCAAAGGCCTTTCATTTTCATCCCTTCCTTACAAACCAATTTTCACCTCAAAACCGTGAAGACATTTCACTTCACTATGTTAGCGAACAAAAATGATGTCGTTTTGTGTGTTGCGTTTTGTGGTTTCTGTTATCCCAACAATCTCAACATGTGGCGGTGGACAAGGAATGCTATCGCCACTACCACAACACAGTTCTGGAAACACTCTTCTTCCTGGTTCTTGCAACTATGCCTGTGTATATATATATCTAAAAATTCAATCTTTCTTCATTTTACGCAAGTTCCCAATCTTCCATCTGGGGTCATCTTCCCAAATTTGAGGAAATTGATTGTGGGATCTCCAAAGCCCTAATTTTTCTGTGTGGGTTTGTTCAGTTAAAGCACATACATGGCTTCTTCAATCCTCAGTGGAGCCGAGAGTTTCAGGCTTAGCAATGGGATTTCAGGCACTGGGTCACATTTTCTTGGCTCAGATTTGATTCTTAAAGCTTTTCCCCAAAAGGGTCATGTGAGTTACCCAAGAAGCTCAACCCAGAGAGGTGTGAGGACCACCAAATGTGCAATATCTTCCTCAAGGCCTGCTTCTCAGCCCAGGTTCATACAGCACAAGAAAGAGGCCTTTTGGTTCTACAGATTCCTGTCAATTGTGTATGACCATGTGATAAACCCAGGGCACTGGACTGAGGACATGAGGGATGAGGCTCTTGAGCCAGCAGAGCTGCACAGTAGAGGGCTGAGTGTGGTGGATGTGGGTGGGGGCACTGGCTTCACCACTCTTGGGATTGTTAAGCGTGTGAATCCCAAGAATGTGACCATCATTGATCAGTCCCCTCACCAGCTTGCCAAGGCTAAGCAGAAGGAGGCTCTGAAAGAGTGCAAGATCCTTGAAGGTGATGCTGAGGACCTCCCATTTCCCACTGATTCTTTTGACAGATACATTTCTGCTGGAAGGTAAAAGCTCCCAACTTTCCTTTTGTTTTTGTTGCTACTAGGTCTTGAATCTTGATACAGTCTATTATGTTGTTTTTCATTGATTTAGTGTGTTTATGTAGTTTGTCATGTCTCAATATTGGTATAGAGTAAGTATAAATAGATAAACTATCATGTTATGCCTGCACAGACAGCTCAGTTGGTTTATAGATGGTAGATTGTGGGCCGGGGCAAGATAAACTATCATGTTATCAATGTTTCTTCATTGTCTTGATAGTTGTGGATGCCATGCTCTATTTCTCATAGACGAGAGGACTTAAATGTTTCGTTTTTCAGGGGATGAGATTGAACAATGCCATTTCTCGGGAAAAAAACTGATAGGATGATACGTGCACATTACATATTTACATTGCCAATGTAATTTAAACTATGGCTGTGATTGCTTTTGAATCTTAGATGAAAGAAAACGTTGGTTAATTCATGAACCTTAGTGAGCTATCAGCCTATCATTCATACATCGTATTCTATTCATTTGGATAAAAATGTAGATAGAAGGAGAATTGAGGGTCCTCTGTAGCTTGACTCTAATATATATATATATATTTTATCCAGTATCGAGTATTGGCCAGATCCACAGCGGGGAATCAAGGAAGCGTACAGGGTGATCTGCCAAGGGGGAGTAGCGTGCGTTATTGGTCCCGTGTACCCAACCTTTTGGCTGTCTCGATTCTTTGCTGACATGTGGATGCTCTTTCCAAAAGAAGAAGAGTACATCGAGTGGTTTAAAAAGGCTGGTTTTGTCCAAGTTAAACTCAAGAGGATTGGACCAAAATGGTACCGAGGCGTACGCAGGCATGGCTTGATAATGGGCTGCTCCGTAACAGGCGTGAAGGCTTATTCTGGAGACTCGCCCCTGCAGGTAGAAACACTCGTCCCCTGCAGACTTTCCGATTTATTTTCCAAACATATGCTAAATATGTAGTTATCCCGCTCAACAGATGCTGTTGTATTCGAGCGTTGATTTTCTGATTTTCTATGCTACTTTCTGAGGTTGCTTTAACCTTATTTGCCATGTTTGCAGATGGGTCCAAAGGCGGAGGACGTGAGCAAGCCCTCGAACCCGTTTGTTTTCCTTTCACGACTGATCCTCGGGGCAATTGCAGCGACTTACTACGTGCTCGTTCCAATTTACATGTGGATCAAAGATCAAATTGTTCCCAAAGGCCAGCCTATCTGAAGAACCGAAGAACAAGAAGATGCATCAGATATTCATGTGATTTATTTCATCGCTTCGCCCTTCAAATCTGCAGGCACATCTCAAGCTAAGCAATACAGTTTCTGAGAGTGCCAAAACCTGCAGAAGTTGTGGAAGACATGATGGAAAGCTTTGGGTTTTTCTCAATAGTATGTGGCATTAAAGACCATTTCTTGTCAAAACTATTAAATCTCTTAGCTTTGCTGTGTAGGTTTGTTTACTGTTTACTTGTAGTTTTGTTGATTGAATGCAGTGATTACCTGAAGTAATCGAAATATTTCCATCTACAATCGTTATACCCTGCACCACGGTGCACATAGCAATGTGCACCACGTACGTAAAACGACGTCGTTTTGGTGTTATTGGACGCGAACGCGAATGACTCCAGAGAATTCATTATCTATAATACACATAATCATTATCTATAATACACAGAATGTTTGCCTAGAATACACAGAATGTTTGCCCAGAATACACAGAATATTGACACAAAATACATAGATGTTAGTGGACGCGAATGACTCCAGGGGATTCATTATCTATAATACACATAATCATTATATAGAATACACAGAACGTTTGCCTAGAATACACAGGATATTGACACAAAATACACAGAACCCATCCTCCTAACATTCGAATGCACAAACACATCACAACCTGTGTTAATAATATGAATACACAGAATATTGACACAAAATACACATAATTCATCCTCCTAAACATTCGAATGCACAAACACATCAGAACATGTGTTACTAACATGAATACACATAACGATTGCCTAGGATACACAGAACGGTTGCCCAGAATACACAGAATGATTGCCTGGAATACACAGAATATTAACATAAATACAGAGACCGCGCGAAACGGGAAACATGATTTCCAAAAAAACGGACAATTAGTTTACAATGTTCAAAACGACGTCGTTTAGGTACATGGTGCACATTGCTATGTGCACCGTGGTGCATGGTATAATTTGCCGAAAGGAATGGAACAAGTTCAAGTGTCATGACCAATATAATTACTTGCACATAGAATTTTTTTTTTCTAATACTACTGGTTTTGTTACAATGTAAGCTTGAACCCATCTCTTTTCATATGAGAGTGCAATCGGGTGCTATTAGACCACAAAGTCTTGGCTAGTTGCACATAGATTTAATCACGGTAAAAGATTGAATCAAATCAATTTTTTAGTTTGATTTGAGGTAAGAACACGAGGTATAGAATTCCAAACTTAATGTGTGAACTTCATTAATAAATTTACTAGCCAAATTTGACTGAACTCTTCACGTCAAGCTCTGTCCGAAACTTTATTACACTGATATAATCTTAACGTATCAAGTTGAATCGAAACTTTACCCTAGCTAACTGAAATTATTTATCACCCTTCAACTTCAAACCACACTTATACAAATTATATTGTGAACTAGGGTTCACCATGAACCTTTTAAGTCCCAGTTCAAATTATTTGTGTACTTTTAATTAACTGAATATGCATAATATGTTAACTTTATACTGATAATTTGTACCTTAGTATCCACAATATTCATGGTGGACCATCCTACACGATACAACGATTGCAATGTTTCAATATTAGACACCCACTATATGTGAACCTCAAAACACCAATTTGTAAAGTAATATGAAGAGGACAATTCCATTTTCAGTGTCAAAGTCTTGTACACTGCACGGACACGCAGAAACAATTGCGTGGTAATTTCAAAGGTCCACATAGTCGTAGTAATCGCGTAGGAACTGCATAGAGATCGTGTTGTTGACTTGGACCTTTGATTAGTACAAACAAAAAAGATTTATATTACAATCAGCGACTAGTTTAAATAGAAAAGATTAGTATATAATTGTTTAACTAACTTGATTAAGGTTGGACTAGAAAGATTATTCGTCGTTTGTTGGTATTATCTCATCTCATTAAGTTGTTTGGACTAATAGCTTCCCTAGTATTCTTTTGTTTCGAATGTTTTGTCTTTTAACTTTTATAAATTGATTAAATTCAACCTTAATAGGACAATTAGGGGCCGAGTAAAAAAAATAGCTCAACATAGAAAATTAGATGTAGACTAGCTAGTAAGGTTTGGAGGGTGGGTTACGTAGATGTCGAAGATGTAAGTCCAGCGCCTTTCCTCTCGAAAATGTAGCGATAAACAAATATACAGTTGAATCTTTCTTACAAGTTATAACTTTTGGCGTAGTGGTAAGCGCTTGATCCTAACAAGTCAAGTCATAAGTGGCCTTTGCGATGAATTATAGCTTATGACATAGTGGTAAGCGCTTGATTCCTACAAACATATAGTGGTAAGCGCTTGATTCCTACAATCTAGGTCACGAGTTCAAGTTTCGATAAGGGTATGTAAACTAGACAATTAAGACTGACCGGTATTAGAAGGGAAAATTGTGTACTTATTATGTCACCCAGCCCACTGAATCTAAACTTATTAAAATCTTCTTACAAACTAAATGATGAAATTTGCTTAAATACATTCCCAACATTTTAAACTAAATATACACAAATTCTCCGAGCACTTTCAACACATTAGATTTCATTTCTACTAGAATAAAAGAATTACATTGATGAGCATTACATCACATCAGAAAAATACAATGTAATGAAATTATCCTATTAATCTTTCTTCATTACAGTGGCAAAATTAACATGATGAATTTTAACAAATAATTAATGACAGTAACTAATAGCAAAGAAACACTAATTTTAACTGTGTTGTTCATCATCTTCTTCACAATGTTCATCATCATGGTTAAAACTCTACCCAATGTTCATCATCATCTTCACAAATTCTTCATAGTTGACTTGTCCATCTCCATCCAAATCTGCCTCTCTTATCATCTGTTCAACCTCTTCGTCTGTAAGCTTCTCCCCCAAATTTATCATCACGTGCCTCAACTGCATATATGGAATCCAAACATTTTAATTTACTTCACAATATTGCAGTAATTTCTTGAATTTTAAGTCCAAACAAAAATATAATCCTCAAACCAAAGGTAAACCCAAGACTCTATGCTATAGATTTGACCAAGAGAGTGTCTTAGCTTGTAATCTTTTTTTTTTTTTGGTAGCTTAGGTTTTTTTATTTTCGTCGGATTATATCCTAGATCCCAAGAATTTCCTCCAAGCCTATGAGAAAGTAAATCGAATCAGTATAATCTAGCTTCAAAACTTATTACACTTTTGCACACAAGAAGTCAATCTCAAACGCAAATTCTTAATGTTTGTGATAAGATCGAATCGCCATTCTACTAGAAACTGCTTGAGTGAAATTTTTCATACCCTAATTAATGTCTTGACAGCTTATTTACTAAATCTTTGATTTGATATTTCATAGGCATCCAAAGAGTACATGCCGTACACAATGACGTACACATCTTCTTTTTCTATGTAAATACCATAGAATAATTAATGGGTCAATTATTTGATAATAAAAAGCCAAAAGAAAAAAACAAATAAAAAAAAAACCAAAAAATCTTTATTGACTTTCAAGAACACGTTTTCTCATTGTACCAATTCCTATTTTTACCAAACACATTTGTATGTTTTAATAGTATTACGAGTAATTAATTTTGATTAACATATATATAGATATAAATCAATAATAATAAGTTAATAACTTACCTCACTGGCAGAGATGTAGCCATTTTGGTCCTTATCAAACACCTTAAAAGCTTCTTTAAGCTCCTCCTCTGCATCTGTTTCCTGGGAATGGATGACAGTTATATAGACAACATTAAACTCCTCGAATGCTCATCGGATACCACGAAAACGGTACGAGGTTAATTGCAGGGTGGAAAATACCTTCATTTTCTTGGCCATGAGGTTCAAGAACTCGGTGAACTCAATGGTTCCATTGCCATCTGCATCCACTTCGTTGATCATGTCCTGCAGTTCTTCCTCTGATGGGTTTTGGTCCAATGATCTTATCACCGTCGCAAGTTCTTCCACAGTGATGCAACCTACATATACACATATACATTATTGTTCAACCCAAAGGGAATCAGGTAATCCAGCCAAGCTGGTCAGACGGTTAACTAGTAATCATAAGATTTTAAGTTTGACTAGAGCGGTGTGCATGTGTTACTCACCATCGCCGTCTTTGTCGAAGAGATTGAAGGCTTCTTGGAACTCTACAATTTGATCTTCATTTAGCACCTCAGCCATGGTGTTTTTCTGCTGGAAATTTAGGAAGACAGAAGAGCAGCTTGAGAGAGAGAGAGAGAGGAATGAGGGTTGAAGGTTGAAGGTTGAGTACATATAACTCAATCTTTGGTGGGTTTTATAGAAGGGAAGCCAAGGAAAGATTGCTAAAGAGAGAAGAATATTTTCAAAAGAAAAGAGTTTTAAAAGTGAAAATTGGCCAAGATCTTGTGGTCTGGTAACATCAGTTGCACTCTCATATAGAATGTGTGGATTCGAGTCTAGCATAATAGGTTGAGAAAATAGTTATGAACAACGTTTAAGTAATAAGAGTCTAATTTTTACAGGTGTGATTTAAGCTGAATTTGAATTAGTCTCGTAATAAGAATACTGTATGATTGGAAAATTGAGACTTTACACTTGATAAAGTTATTATTGTAATAAAAAAATTAGCTGATCAAGAAACTTGGTGAATCTATACTTATAATTAAACTCTAGGAATATGATCTAAATCAAATTCAAATTAGTCTCAACAATTATCACCTAATATAGATTTGGTTGCAATAAAATTTCCTAGAAAACATTTTGTAGTCCAAACTGAGGTTTAGACTTGGTCCTACAATAATTCCCATTGCCACACTTGTAACCAAAAGGGACGCTTTACACGTTTTCTCCCACTGCAGAACCATAAGTTAGACCATTTGTTTATTATTTTTTAGTGAAAAATTGTAAATTATTACAACTATTACATGAATTTTAACTTGGGATTAAGAAGGTGATTCTAGTTAAAAAATGACTACAAATAGATAAATTAATCTATCAGTAAATGAATTCAAAAAATAAATTAGTTTATATTATTTATATTTACTGGCTCAAATTAAAAAAATCAATAACAATTTTTTTATCTAAAATTAAATTTAGAATCTCATGAGTGTTAAATTAATTATCGGATTAATTTGGTGGGTTATTGTAAAATGTTGAATTTTTCTTGACGACTATAAAACTGGGAATCCATTTCACACTGTGATTGGGGTTAGGGGTTATAACAATAATATTAATATTTTTTTTTTGTTGAAATTAAATTTTGAGAATATAAATTTAGACAGCTGGAATGGTTTGAAGTTCAGGGGACAATGCATTGAAATTTAAGACTGGAGAAGGCATGGGGAGGTGTGTACTGTCAACTCTGTACTTGCCTACGGCCTTTAGCTCAATATATTTTTCTTTTTAATGTTTTCATTATTTAATTTCGTATGATTTATAATTAAACAATTTTTAAAAATTAAATAAATATATACGTAGTAGTTATTTTATTTATAAAGTGTAAACATGATATTTTGTTTTAATAAAAAATATTTTTTAAAAAAAATTATAGTTCTTGGTTAAGTTTTTATGAAAAATAGTATTTTTTTTAGTCCTTTAGTTAGGCTTGTAGTATGAATTTAATTTTTTAATTATTCGTGGTATAAATTTATAACTTTTAGATATTAATTGAAAATTTTGGTCTCTAGTATTTTTAATGAAATCAAGCTTTGGATCGAACTAAAATTTTGTTAAAAATTTAAAAATTAAATTTATACTGTAAATAATCAAATGATTATATTACAATCATAGTTAAGAGACTAAAACTATTATTTAAAAAATAATAATAATAATATTAATTTTCACAATATATTACTAATTTAATTGAGTCTATGTTATGCATTTGGTTTTTCTTAATATTCTTTTTTTTTTGTGATGAGAGAAATTCGTGACTATTATCCTATTATTTTAATATTTATACTATTTAAATTTTATTTTTGTGTAATAATACATAAACTATAACAAAAAAATCACACTAAAAATAATATGTGATAAGCTTGATCAAAAATATTTTATTATATTTTGGTTTGTCTTTTTGGTCCCCATAGCAGTTCTTATATCGTGGACCGCGGTTCCCAAAACGACGTCGTTTTGATTAATGAAACATACGGATGAATTCGCGCCACTCACTTTCTTTTTATATATACTGCAGTTTCTTTTCATATATACTGCAGTTTCTTTTCATATATACTGCACTTTCTTTTCAACACAACTGCAGTTACTTTTTGATATAACTATAGTTTCATTCGATAATATACAACTGTAGTTATATCAAAAAGTAACTGCAGTTGTGTTGAAAAGAAACTGCAGTTGTGTTGAAAAGAAACTGCAGTATATATGAAAAGAAACTGCAGTATATATGAAAAGAAACTGAGTGGCGCGAATTCATCCATATGTTTCATTAATCAAAACGACGTCGTTTTGGGACCGCGGTCCACAATGCATTGTGGACCACGGTCCACGATATAATTTGCGCCATAGAGCACGGTGCGTTGCTCACACAAGGGTTGCCATTTTTATCACTTCTGATTTCTGCCTGCTAAATCATGTGATTGCTACTAGTATCTCCTCCTTAATTATTATTCTGTTTTTTTTTTTAAATCATTAATATGTCATCGTTATTTAATGAATATAAAGCAAGCTATTTTAATTACATGCCTATATCCCACTAATAATATGTATTTTTTTTTTAAAATATTTATATATACTATGATTTTGCGACTACCGGATAGTCACTGGCGAACGACCATTATCGTTACCACACAAACTAAAATAAAATGTAGTGAGGTAAAATTGATCGTTTAAAATAATGTTCTCAAGCCAAAGAACTATAGTGTATTTAGTTGAGCAAAGTTTTGTCTTCTTCTGTACATTAATGTCATATTTATAGGTTGGATGTCTTTTATTTGTAAAAAGATATCTAATATGATATAAACACACGTCCATGAACACTTCTCAACAACTCAACCTTAAGGCTAATTGGTAGGTTGGTCGTGTATCCCAAATGAAGATAGGTTAGACACACCAACATAATTGATTTAGGATCGAGTCAATACCTTTTCACCAAGTGACAAGGGTCAGTAATACTAATCTCAAAATTTATTTTTATTAAAAAAAAAAAAAAGACTTCATAATTTAAATGTAATATTCTCCTAATTTTAGAAGAAATAATATGCTTGTTTATTTAAATTGTTTTATTTTTTTGGACTATAGATTTCTTTTGCCAATCAACTAGAATCACATATCAAAACTAATCATGTACATCTTATTAAGATAGGAAAGATTCACATCACTCACGTCATCTCATCCACACTTTTACACAATAAAGAAATACTTCTTTAAAGAAGAAAACCAACCCTAGTTTCAAAAGGAGCGCAACAGTTAAGTGTGTAAAACATAATTCTCGTACATACAAAGATAATTTATCTCTCTTATATAATTTATATGTTATTATACAAGAATTGCAATTCTCCTTCATCACCATCATCTAAAAAAAAAAAAGTCAAACGTAACAATAGCACATAATAATCTATGGTAAATTACTACTAGTTGCATGTTAAATTATATTGGATGTAGCATCTGACCTACATACTAGTAATAGGGCTGCTAACTTTATAGCCGATTTAATCTCGGTTTTCAACAAATGATTCTTTACCTAAATAAAGATGCAAATGTAAGCAATTCCCATTTCAATCAGTCCAAATCATATTTCTTTAATTTGTTGAATGACAAATCATTTTCATGTTACTAGTCAATTTAGATGTGTTGAATGTTAACTTACTTAATGAACAAGTGAGAAATAGATTTTGTAATTTTAATATGCTTTTTGTTCAAAATATAGGGTACTTTTATAATTTTGAAAGGTGTTGTACTTAATATTAGAGTTGTAACCCAAAGAGTTAATACTCCACTACCGATGTTTGATTTTATGATCTTTCCTCAAGGAGAGCCACAAAAGTACCAATTGAGCACAAGGTATTTGGCTGCAACTATGATTAACTTTTTTTCTTTCTTTTTTTTAAAAAAAAATAATAATTAACTATCGATCGTTGAAAATTTGAGGAACATGGGTTAAATTTTACTTTTTTTTAAATAAAAAATTTAACTATCGATTGTTAGAAATTAACCATTGAAAAAGTGATATATAAGTGTTATCAATTATTTTTTCATAGGTGGTCAGTAACAACGATGAAATATTTTTTTAATCTTCAAAATAAATTTATAAATTTTATAATTAATGATGGCCATCATATTTAATTAAACCATTGTCCTCATAATAATAAGCACTACTAGAGTACTAGAGTGGTATGTATCTAGATTCTAACAATCTTGCACTAGATCAAACCCCCTAAAGTAAACTCAACTCCATCTGCATTATATATAGTATTAGTGATGTGTATATTAATATTATAGCATAAGTAGCATTATTATATTAAACATTCCAACCCAAATACTATGTCACCAACTAATCCTGTAAATTAACAAATGCATTTATTTATTTATTTATTTTTGTAGCTTTGTACAGTGTACAAAACTTTTTGAAGCTTATAAAACCCCAAGATTTGGATCATAGTTTTTATCAAATCAAAACGACATAAATGTTGCTTGGCTGTCAACGCGGTTTTGCTTACCTTTGCCTCGGACGACGAGGTATAAGTTTTGATCCTATCCAATGACAGGAAATTGAGGGAAAATTAATATTGAAAGATATGTTATGTTTGCATATATATAGGATGTAACATTACTTAAACTAATAAGACAAAATTGTTTTGTTTTGAAAATTTTAGTTGTTAATTAAGTTCAAAGTAGCTAGTATTGGAATTTATAAACAAAATTTTTCATATTCTACGGCGGGATGAAACATTTATTACTACGTCAAAATCGACTAGGATTATTTGGATTGAGTTTAGTGTGCTTATTTCAAATGAATAGGAAAGTGCCTAGAGGTTCCACCAATGTCCCATGAAGAATATGATTCACTTCTTTGGTCATGGTCTTACGTATATACTCAACTATCAAGTTTTTCCCTACAAGACCGAGGAATATGTTAGGGTTTGTCAACATGCGTGAAACAAAAGAGTAAACCGTCACGTTGGAGTGTAAAGACCCTTTGTGATGAGGGATTTTACTTTTTGTAGGCAAGATATATTAAATAATGTTTTATTAGGAAACGCTATGTAAAAATCTTTGGTCCTAATCAACTTTTTCACTCTAACATTAGATAGCATAGATACAAAAACGGTTAGTCTTGTGGGTTGGGAGAACGGATTTCAAATATGTAATACGAGTACTTTTCTATGACTGAATCAACAAGATCAACAAGTAATACATTTCTATGAATCAATAGGTTTTGTCAGGCTATTACACAAGAGCGAATTTTACCCAGTGTACATCTTCAGGTAATGACTTCGACCAGTTTTCTTTGTCACCCAAAATTTTGTACTGAAATTGAGCATAACTCTCATATTTGAACGTCACGAGTTTGATTCTTGCCAACACTCTCTCGGTCGAGTCTCATGCACAAGATCTTCCTATCAAGTGTAGTTTACCTCTCCTGTGTGATTTGTAAGCTAGCTATTACGCATGATAAGGATTTACTCAATACATGCCTTCGACGGTGGTTGCAACAAAAAATATATGTTCACACAACAAAAAATATATGTTCACACACAATTCCTTAATTAAGTGATAAATAGATATACAGATTTATTACAGAACTCATAAATATGTAAAATATGAAAAACATTAGAAATTATTGTAAAATATGAATTATGTGGGGAAAAAAATGAACAAATGGTCGGCCATTACAGCTCGTATCTAAGTTATACTGTTGGAATACACAAGCGTCCAGCTGGAAACATTGACCAATTCTTGTCGGAAAAATGTTGTTTTGCTCCAACATTTAATCCTTATTTATGCTTCAAAAAAAGAAAAAAAAAATCCAAATTAAGCCTTTTTTGAATTTTTACACCCTACTTTATTTTCATTTCAATTGATATTTATATTCATTTTATTTTGAATAAATATTTTAGGTTTTTTTTTTTTACTTTTGATTTTTTTGGGGTATTCCACCAATAATGTTCGACTACCTTTTTTTTTTTTTTTTTTTTTTAAATTTTTGTTTTTTATTTTTTTTTTTTTTTTAAATT
>NXFB01000246.1:48835-60645 GCA_002525835.2 Ipomoea batatas | reverse complement strand
GGACCAGGGAAATCTATTACTCCGTATTTGATATAATCGCACCCTTTTTACTTATTGAGTGGGTCAATTGTTTTTTTTAGTAGGCTAATTGCATGTTCTTGTATATTTCAAAGCTCAATTTTAGTGGGTCAATTGTCATTGTTTCTCAGCATTTAGTACACAAAGTGACACCCCCGGTTGCCGTTTCTCAATCCTCACCATTTTCTTACTGGTCAAAAGTCAAAACCTGGGCATTTTTGTAAATTCCACGAGCCGTGAGTCAATAAGGCCATATTACTTCACCATCCCACTTTCACTCGTAGCTATTCAACTCCCTACAATAGTATTTCTTCCCTAAACTTCATATTGCAAATCAAATAAACTTTCACCAGTCATCTTTAAAAATTATAATCGGAGGCAACAGTGTGAGAGTTTAAATCCCATTGAAAACATGCATGAGAAAAATTCAAGAATAATATTACGACTGTTTGGTTCAAATATTGAAATTAGAATTGGAAATAAATGTTCAAAGGGTTAGAATCATAGAATGTGAGTTAAAAAAAATGTAGTAGTAGTATTTCCTCCTTATGTTCCACTTTACATGGAGATATTGAATATGTTACTGGCCGGTGAGATCGTATAAAGTTGTAATTTTGTAGGTAAAGGCCTAAAAATAGTCGAGCACTTTCTCTAGGATGGAATAAAATTCAAATTGAATTCTGAAGTGGTATTATATATTTTGGTAGGTGGACTAGAAAGGGAAAAGTGGAGCCGTGTTATAGCTTATACCATATACGCATATTCCACGGGTGTTTGCAGGCGAGCATTGGGAATATGTGTAATCTGAATGAGATTATATTGATGAACATTGATGAATAATGACTTAATGTCGTGTCTTCTGCTGAAAATCGGACGGCTAAGAAACTTGACGGTGTTGCCATTCACCTAAGTCTAGGTCTCACAAGTTTTCTATATAGAGTACAATGGTCCAACTGTAAGTCGATATGCTCTTAATTGAGTACCCGAGTATCTATCAATATCAAACTTCAACACTATCTCCAGCTGTTTCCTATGTAATATGTATGCATAGGGGAAGGCTCTACGAAGGATCGTGCACAAGGTGCTTGGACAATGGCGAATTGAAGAGCAAAATGATCCTTTACATGGCAGACCTATGGCTGACTTCAACTCAACGCCATACCTAACACCAAATAACGGTACAACCAATAGGAAAAAATAGTGAAATTTTATATGAGAAAATGCCAAATAAAATAATCTAGGATTATGAAATTAGGCTTCCAAATTCGCAAACACCCTTCCCTATATCTCAAGTTTATGTGTTTTTTCTTAAAAAATTATATTATATATACTCTGTTTTTCTACTTTCTCCCTTTTACTCTCTGAGAAGGAGTATAACTTGAGAGTGACTGCATGGATAGCTCAACTGATCACGAAGATAAAGTTTGGGAGGAAGGAGTATAATTTGAGAGTACAAGTAGTGTTTTTTTTGTTAATTTGACTTCGCCAACCCGCTTTGATGTAAAAATAAAAATAATAATATATACTTATCCAAAACAAAACCACCTAATCCCTAATGTTTGTCACCATTTAAATATAAATACGCTATTTGTGCTTCAATTCACAGTTCGTAGACATATTTCATCCGGCCGGCGCATTGGGTTAGTTCTTTCCCTTTCCTGTCTTTAAAATATCTGTCTCTTTAGATTTGTTTGTAAATTGCTTCAATTCCCAGCGATGGAGAAGGGTGTGAGTGTGTAAAGGGTTTGTTTTAAAACTCAGATCTGAAATTTCGAGATGAGTTTTAGCATGTAAAGATCTGTGAATAGCAATTTTTGAGGGGTAGGGGATGATGTGTGGAAACTGTAGAGGTGAGTGTACTAGCTGCTGTTTTTTTATTTTATTTTATTTATTTATTTTTTTTTTTGACAGGAAAAACAGAATCGTCTAAAAGAAAAACAAGAGGAGGCAAACACCACACTGATTTTTGTTCCTTTATGTTAAAAGGGGTTTTGGATCGAAGGTATGGTTTGCATTACAATTATATTTTATATTAAAAGATTATGCTATTCTGCAGACATGGAGCGTCTTTTGAAGGATAAACAACCCCTGTCAGTTAACGCAGTAGCAGCTGGAGCAACTGTTAGAAACATCACTCTCTGCCTCTCTTTTTTATTTTATTTAATTTTGTTCCATAATTCGAGTACATAATATAATTTGAAATAAATTCAAGATTAGATACCTTATCTACGTAGAGTTATAGGCCCTGTTTTATCTAATGTCCGATTAGGTTAGAAGTTACAATTAGTTGACAGCTAATGCCAGTCAACTGATTATGTTAGAAGTTATAACATTGTAGAAAAATATTTGGTAAATTAGCAATTAGCTAAAAGCTGTTTGGTATAATTTTTTATTTTTTTTTCAAAAAGTTAATGGAAAATGTTGTTTTGAGTAATCTTTTAAATTTTAATATTTTGGAATTACAAAAAACTTATTAACCAAACACTTATATTGAATTTTTAACTAAATCAAACAACTAATAGTGGTCAAATAAGCAATTGACTAAGGCTAATTATTTATCAAACAGGGCCATAATAATATTCCATTACGGCTGTTTGGTTGCAAGGAGAGTACATAAGGGTGTTTTTGTACTTTATGTTTATGTAATGTGTGTACATTGTAAACTTGGGGTGTGTGTACTATAGTACATTTGCTTGCACTAGTAAGATATGTGAGTCAATTAGGATTTTATCTTTGTTTTCTTTGGTGTTGCTAGTAGTGCATGATGTGTATCTGTACATTTCGATATGAACATGTGCAAAATGTATAAGTGCAATGTACAAGTGTAGTGGCTTGTGTGTGTCAAGTATGTTAATCAATTTGGATTTTTATCCTTGTTTTCCTTGCTGCTAGTAGTGTTGCATGATGTGTGCATTTCAATGAGAACATGTGCAAAATACATGAGTTATATGGAACTGTGCACACAATGTTATATATGAGTGCACATAGTCACCTAGAGCACAACACGATACTCCTTTCTGTTGCCATTGCTTTATGTGTTTGTCTCGCTAAATTGAAGTAATTTTTGCTTTGCTTAGATAGATTTACGCCTTCATTGAAGAGAGTATATATTATGGTTTCAAACTTTTCTTTTACTAACATATCCCTCTCCCTAGTACCATCAAAAAACCGAATATTGGGCTATTGACATACCAGATGAAGAAAACCAAAACCAGGATAAGGGGAAGCACATATCTAGGAATATTCATCAAGCCCATCAAACCCCTCTGCTTTTCCGTATACGAGAGCCTGGCGCAGAAAATAGTATCAGAAAAGCTTTTCAGAAACACTATTTTGGAAATACAGAGGGGCTTGAGGAACACTGTCGGAAGAATTTGACACTCAACTTTTGCTCTGCTGATAACACCAACAACACAAGTAATGACGAAGTTGTGGAGAAGTTTCTGGACTATGGTAGCTACATACTTGGGGTTTTGTACAAATACGGGTCAAGCAAAGGTATCATGATTTTTTTTAGTGCTACTGACTCTATTACATTGTAGTATCTATCATCTATACTTTGTCAACCTAATGAAGCACAAAGAGTCAACAACGCCTCCACTGAGGCTCGATCTCATGACCTCCCATATGGAGAGTCACTACATGCCATCTGAGCACAAGGTGCTTTGCCAATGTTAATCATGATAGTTTCATTGTTAACTATTATATTTTATACTCTGTGATAGCTAATACAAGCAATGGGAGGGTAGCTCAAACCTTGATCGACATATTACTATTAGAGAAGCAAGTCCCGTTCCCTGTCCTGTTCGAACTCCACAGGTTGAAGCATGGTAATGGTGATGATGTTTCCTTGCTAGAGGCGCTTATTCAGTTGGTGAAGAACTGCTTTGAGATTGAAGTGGGCAAGTTAACACCTCTAAATGCAGATCCCTGCAAGTGCAAATATAAACCTGAAAATTTGCCTAAATATTTACTTGAAGTGGTACATAGTCTTTGCATACCACCTACCAGAAGTGATGAATATTGTGGCTTAGTTTTGAAACAAATCAAAACAGCCACAGAGCTTGAAAAAGATGGAGTTAGCTTCAAGAAAAATAATGGGGAGCACACTTTATTTGACATACATTTCAAAGAGGGTATGATGAAAATTCGGGGCTTCAGGATTGATGAGTTCACAGAGACATTCTTGAGAAGCATGATAGCCTATGAGAAACACCCTGATGTTGCATCCAAGCCTTTCACAGATTTTGTGTTGTTTATGACCAAACTCATTAACACACCAAAAGATGCGGAATTGCTTTGTGGAATTATTGGCAACTTCCATGGCACAAACAGGGAACAATTGTTCTCTGAACTGCTTGGGGGATCAACCTTTTCTGGAGTGATGAAAAAGGTAAGTCAGTTCTAATATTTAATTTTATTTTGTTCCATAGTATGAGCATATAATATAATTTCAAATATATTAAAAATTAAATACCCTATCTACATAGAGGTTGCAATATTCCATTAACGATTGAAATTGCCTTTTCTGTTAATAAAAAAAAACTTAATACCCTATTTAGGAATATGCCCTATAAAGTGCTAGAATTGAGACCAATCCATGAATGTCCTTATTAATATGGGAAAATTTAAACAATTACATTGTAAATTTGGGCTATTTATTATGTTTTTATTCTAAGAAGCAACGTATTGTGTAAAATATAATACATGTTAAAAATAAAATACATATTTGTATAATTGTATTTACTTTGTTTTCACTTTTCACATTTAGTGCTACCAAAATCTCTAGTAAAATATAGTCAAAATACATCACATTTCGAATTTAATACCATAGCAACTTAAATGTCTTAATACTTTTCAGAAGAAAACTTAAATTTCTATCGGATGTTTAGTCAACTTTTTGACAGTAATTTTTTTAATGTACTTCTGAAATATAAAGTTTACACTGTTAATTGAACTCGACATAAAATGAGATGAAGAGAGTATATATTATGGTTTAAAACTTTTCATGACTAACTAGTTTCCCTCTCCCTACAGCAAGAAGTACCAGAAGAAAACCAAACCCACAATATAGGGAAGTACATTTCAAGGGTACCTGAAGTGCTGTCTGAAACCAACCCAAGTGCTTACAAAGCAAAGCTGATATCCATAGGGCCTTATTACCGTATACGAGAGCCTGGCTCAGAAAACAGTATAAAAAAACATTTTCAAAAAGGCTTTTTTGGAAGTACAGTAGGGCTTGAGGAACAGTGTCGGGAGAAATTGACAAGCTTTGTGGACCAGGCACGCTCTTGCTACACTGATAGCACCAAGGACATGAGTAATGTAGGATTTGTGGAGATGCTTATGATAGATGGTTGCTTCATACTTCAGTTTTTGAAGTCAGTGAAAGGTATCAATCTAAATTACCATTATTCAATGTTAATCATATGATGGTTCCATTGTTAACTATTATATTTTATACTCTGGTGTCAGATAAGAAATCCAGCGATAATGGGATAGAAGCTCAAACCTTCATGGAAAAGGAAAGGAACGTAGTTCAAACCTTGAAGGACATGCTATTGTTTGAGAACCAAATCCCCTTTTATGTCCTGTTTGAACTCCACAAATTGAAGCTGGATAAAGGTGATGATGTTGCATTGCTAATGGACCTTATTGAGTTGGTGAAGAACTGCTATGAGAGTCAAGTGCGCAAGTTAACACAGCCTCGACTTCCCTGCTGCTGCAAATATAACCCTGAAAAATTGCCTAAACATTTACTTGAAGTGGTACACAGTCTTTGCGTACCTACCAGAAGTGATGAAGGTTGTACAGGCTTAGTTTCACAAATCAATACAGCCACAGAGCTTGAAAAATATGGGGTTAGCTTCAAGAAACGTGGTGAGGTACACAGTCTATTTGACATGGATTTCAAATGGACTATAATGAAAGTCCGGTGCTTCAGGATTGATGACTTCACAGAGACATTCTTGAGAAACCTGATAGCCTATGAGCAACACTCTGATCTTAAATACAAGCATTTCACAGATTTTGTGTTGTTCATGAGCCATTTCATTCAAACACCAGAAGATGTAAAATTGCTTTGTGGAAAGGGAATTATTGCCAACTTCCAGGCCACAAACGACAAAGAAAAATTCTTCTCCCAACTGCTTGTGGGGGTCGATACTTCAAGCACCTCCACCTTATCCACCTTGTCTGGAGTGATCAACAAGGTGATGCTGCATTGTGACTCGCCACCAGAAATGTGGATGGGAAAGTTGATACAAGATTTAATAAACAGCCCATGGACACCCATTATTGGTATTGGGGCTGCCATTGCCATGATAGTTGGTATTGTATTTGGTATTGTTCATGTTATAACCTCTGTTTAAGCCGATTAGTGTTTTTATTTATTCAAAGTCTGAATCTAAATTGACTCCCTACTCTTTTTTTTATATATAAAAGTGTGTAAACTATGTTGAATTCAATTAACATTGTATGTTTATTGTCTATGTTTTGAGTTGAATGCCCTAATTACTGTTGTCTATGTTTTGAGTTGAATGCCCTAATTACTGATTGGTGTGTAGTTTGATGGCCTATTTGATGACCCCTCATTCCAAAAATTTATAATAATGATAACCTCAGTTCTGCTTTTAGTGGCAGGTTGATGGCAACAATGCACACTTGTCAAGCAAAAAAAGATGGCATCTTGCAGTTTCTATTACCAAGTGTTTGAATGTATTCTGTCACTATTCTAAAGAAAATCCCATAAAGAATCACAGTGGCAAGTAAACCAGGTGTTTGACGGGTAAATGGTAATCCATCGATAGGTCAACACATCAGTGAGAATGTGAAAAATATAATGATCAAGGAGAACAAAGATATCTAGAATAAAAAAGTATTATATATTTTGGCGTGAACATAAACTATTTTTTGTTCATGAATAAATTATAAACATATACATGTGTGTTTATTTATTTAGTGTACGTGAACAAACGTGTTTGCTAATGGAACCCTTAAACAAACAAACACAAACCCTCTACAAATCTTAGCAAGCATTCATGTTCGGTTTGTTAACTCTATTACAAATTTTCAAAAAAAAAAAAAAAACAATAATAATGCTTAAATTGAAACTCACCGATTAGTTTTAGAGCGATTGTTTTGCTGTGTGTACAAGACCAGTGAGTTAGCCATGAATCGAAGATTCCGAACTATAAAAAAAATACAAATCATAGTTAGCAAAACATATAATAAACGAATTAAAAATTTGAAGTGAACAGAAAGATGATCCCTACTCATGCAACACGGATCCATAAGATACAAAGCTAATCAGAAAATCTAGCATTCCAGATCTACATTCTGAGTTTAAACCATGGAGATATTGAAATGCTACTGGTGAGATCGTATAAAGTGGTAACCGACTCTGAAATTTTGTAGGTGAAGAGCTTAAAATCGCTAGAGTGCAAAGTCCGAGAGATTCTGGAGTGTGGGCTGTGTGGCTGAAAAACGGTGGAGGAAGAAGAAAGGCGAAAGATGTGGAGGCATGTGATCCATTATATTTTTATTACATGGGAAAATATCTCACTTCTTATTCCCAATTTCTACTCACTCTTATAAATCTTTAATGTACACATTTGTCAAAGATCCACCTGATAAGAATATCTCATCTTTATTTCTCAAATTATGGAGTAAGAGTAATAGCGTATAATTATTAAAAGTACATGTAGTATAACTCTTTTACATGGACTTTGTTATTTTCGAGAGTTATCCGGATTATGTAGGCAAATTGTTCAAATTATTTGATGAGAATAATTTTTCACGAAAAATTAATTAACGTGTTTGGAAACATAACAATTAAATTATGTGAATGAAAGTGTTCAATTTATTATATTTATAAGAGATTTTTAACATGACACTATGACACCAAAAATGATAAATGTGTAATTGAATAAAGTTAGGAAATTCTCAGTAAGCCAGAAAAAAAAATTGCACCCTCCTTAGATGTTGATATCATGTGGTGTGATTTTCATCGACCTAAATTTTCATAAGTAAAAGATTGCATCAAACGTGTGAAGAGACAAAAATGACCTTATCTAAAATAGAGTTTCATCGAAAAAGTCACTGGGAGGATCAAAAGTGTCCAAAAAATAATAGTTTATGATGTCAAATGGCAAAAATGTTGGACCTAAATTTAGAATTGTCACCAAAAATAATGGACCTCTATTGAGTTCTTTAAATTGTGTACGTGTCGATAAAACATTATGTATTTTTAGTTAAAAGAACATGTACTTATAAATAAATTAAGCATATGTGATATACTAACTCCAAGACTCTAGGTGCGTAATTTATTAACTGATTGTATATACATAATATGTTGATTGTAATATATACACAATTTATTAACTAAATGCACATAACATATTAACTATAAATATATAATTTGATTTGGACTAGACAAAGTAAAGTGGATCTTGTAACAATTGGATAATGTATGATTGGACTGATCCATTCAATTTATAATACGCTTTGTTACCGGATAATGTATTATTGGGCTGTTTAACAATTTGAATTTGGATCTATTCTTATATGGATCGAAGTAACCACGCTCCACGTTCTGTGGACTCAGGTTTTAAATACACAATTTACATACTAAATGTTTATAATTTATATATTAAATGTTCATAACTAAATGATCACTATTTAATTTACATACTGTACATTGTGACATGTCCACCTTATTAGGTAAATCCGAGTCCATGATATAACTATTGAAAAGTGCACCACTGACCACACTTAGCACGAAGTTCATCCAACTATTTGCTCCACAAGGTTTCAATGATCATCGAGTATTAATTCTTGTTCTATATATATATGGAAAACAATAATTTCTCGGTGGCAACATCGTATTCGCTGAACTTCAAGGCCGATAAAAAAAAAAATCGGACTTCTTGTTACATGCGGAGTTTTTAGGACAAGAGATCTAAGTTTGAGGTTTCAACTTATATATTTGTTGGAAGAAGTTTTTTTGCACGAAAGTTGAATAAGAAAGTAATTTTATGGTGATTGTGAAAAAAATTACCTCTGTTATGGTCAAGGATAAGTGTACATAATCAATTGATTTGTGCGATCAAAAATTTTTTACATTAGAACTAGTAAGTTCCAACTCGTCATGTGTAGAAAAATCAAAATAAATGCTTATTGGATAACAATTCATCATAATGACTTGCAATTTAACCTTTACATTTTCAATTCTCCAATCCAACTTATTTTATACTCCGTATTTAAACCTTATTGGTATTTTGTGGTCCAAATGCTTGTAATTTGTTATTTCCACTCACCGACGCTTAAAAATAGTCAAATGATCATCACATGAGTCTCCATAATAATGAAGGCATTTATGTGAAAAATGAATATTCATTAATTTCCGGCATATATTCATGTGAACCCTTCCACTATGTCACATGTAATGTCCCATTTGACCACCCAAGAACATTCATGTCTGGAAAAAGTTTGTATAGTGCATTGCATTATTGATTAATACATTTTAATTATAACTTTAACACATTCATTATAATGTTGAAATATTAAAAATAAGAAGAAATACAAACCTCACCATGATTTTAAAGCATTAATCATGGGATTTACATTAATTTTCTTGAAAAAGAAAAAAGACTAAATTGATGGCCAAAAAAACCCAAAAAAAATTCAAGTAATTGCCACCAATTTTCTTCTTGTTTTGGGCGTCAACTTCTTCCGACCACATTAACAAGACTGATCAATTCCACTAATAGAGTCCAAACTATTGGATAAAAAAAATGCTAAACTCAACAGTTTGAGACAGTTGATAAACCCGAGAATGATCTGAACCAGGTATTGAAACTGTATGGCCAGGATTGAAAGAAGGGCTAACACTGCAAACTTCTGGGCCGGGATTTGTCCAAGATTGACCACATCACTTGAACATCTTCATATCCACAAGCCATAACTTCACCATGCAAATCTGCTGTCATCCTACTCTCATATTCGCCTGCATACAATCATCAAATATATAAATAAACCCAAAAACAATAGACACTCGTCGAGAACAAAGATGTTCAACCTCAACTTAAGTATCACTCCTCCATTTCTGAAGGAGTTAATGTAAAATCGTAACAAACAATACAGTTTAAGGTTTGTACCAGGTTGTTGCTGGGAGTTCTTGTCTCTGGGCTGATGATTGAACAACGTGCGAGCTTTCCTGAAGGGAGTAGTGATTGCTCGTACCCAGGAAGCCATTTCGATGGGATTAAAGTTGTAAAGATTGTGTGGATTTTGAGGTTGTGTGTGTGTATGTAAAGTGGTTAATTGGTATGTAGAGGAAGAGCAGAGAGCGGTTGGGTGGTTAAATAGTAGGAGACAACAAGTTGTAATAAAGAAGAGAGGAGGCAAGATCCGTGAACAGAGCGCACCAAATAATTATGACCTAGCACTCAAAATTGGATCGGACTGAGTGGAGTATGATTCTCATGTCTTTACGCGTTTGATACATTAGTATCCCAGTTGATTGGTCAATGTTTCACAATGACTCTTCAAATTCTCGGTAGAATATATACGAACATTCACACTATCATTGGATTAAGATTTTAGGCGATTGGTAGAATCAAATTAAATGAAATAATCACGCTGGACATACGTTTCATTTTTGTCAATACCGTACCATTTCAGTCAAACCCGTTACATAAAATTTTCTTAGTGCGATATAATTTACTTTACCCTTGTGATTTGCGGATTATTATGCAAAAGCCAGGGTTGTCAATATACACACTTTTTTTTTTTTGGAAAGCCGTCAATATACACTTTTAAATATAATTTTTTGGCAACTTTTTGTCCCAAGTACGGTGTGTATATGATAGAGTTAATTCATGTTGATTGTTGGGAGTATTCATGTTTTTAGAAACCCCACCTAATTTAATGTGAATGAAAAATGATGTACTCTCAGAGAATATTCCGTATTATTCCATCCAAATGTAAAGAATAAAAATATTATGGCTTAGAAAAACAAGCAAATTAGAACGCGTTTCATGATGTTGAGTGAAATATAATATAATATAATATAATATAATATTTCTCTAAAAATAATGAATCGTGAAAGTACGAAGTTTAAAGTTTAAAAATATGTATGTGTATATAGTAACGCATTAATTTGGTGAAAGCTATTCTGAAATGAGATTAGATTGAAACTTGGTCGAATTAGATATATCATGCGCAATGCAAATATCAATGCAATATGCAAACTAATATATATATTCACATTAAAAGGCATAAGTACCCGACTCCTCGTCTAAAAGTGCCATAAGTTTATTTTTTTAGTGTTACTGACTTTGCTACAATATAGTGTTATAAATTTTACTGATTTGATAAAAATTTGAAATTTTTGCGGGTGATATTTTTTGTTTATTATTAATTGTATCGAAAATATCCAAACCGACAGTGCAAGGAATTCGACGAGGACGGACCTGCACCACATGCCGCACGCTGCTCTAAAGCATGAAACCACAACCCAATTTACATTATATTGTGTCAACTTTAAGTAGTTTACTTACATTTATATTAAATAAATATATTTTGAAATAATAAATCTTGAAAATGATGATCCAAATTCAGTTAACCGGTAGAAAAATACTCAGAATTTCTCTGAATTTTGTCAGTGCTGGACTTGGGATTCTTCACTGCTTAATACCATGTGCTCCTTTCTTGAGTGGGCGAGTTGAATTTTATATAATTTGAAAAATTGTTTTAAATAAGTAATGTAAGAGATAGGTTGGAATCTTAAT
>NXFB01000246.1:26749-37386 GCA_002525835.2 Ipomoea batatas | reverse complement strand
CAAGGTAATATAACATTACCAGACTCAGATTACCCGAACCAAACGCCCCCTTGAAGTTGAGATTCAACCTTGTAAGACTAGTATTAAGTCATTGTGATTTACCTTCTATAATCTTTTCGGTCCAAAGTGTGGGACCTGGGCCGAGGAACTTCGCCTTTTGAAAGCGAGAAACAAGCTTTGTGGAGATGTGGGGGTAGGGTGGGAAGGAGGGTAGGGGTGTCCGAGCAAGGCTTTTTACACGTGAGTAAAGAAAACAAGCAAAAGCACTTGCATGCGCGTGTATAAAGGATTCATCATCATCATCAACTCATATACGCCCTTCAACTCTCTCTCTCTCCCCCCTTTGCTGCTTTCTTTTCTTGCTCCCACACAACACATATACATACACCCCCATATGTGTACATGTATATATATGCAATGAATTGAACCACACCACACCACTTATCCAACCCCAATTATCTTTACCTCTCAACTTTCAAACCCACTCACCATTCTCCCTCTCTCTTTCTCTAAAGCCACAGTTTTTGCGGTACTTTGAATCAGGAAGATATATACTGCTTTTTCTAAAGCTTCATATAACCCCTTTTATGGTCCATTCATGGGTGAGTTTTTAACCAAAGCTCGAATCTTTAACCTTTTTGCTCTCCCTTCCTCCTTTTCTTTTTTCTGCATTTCTGTGTTTGCATATAAATTCAGCCTCCCTGTGGTGTCACTTTCATTACCCATGTAGCAGTGAAAGATGGGTCGCCTTCAGATCGTGATTCTAGTGAGATTTTCAATGTTTATTCCTTTTATTTGTTTACGTTACTGCCTAGTAGTCCTAGCAGCTCTAGTGGTGTATTTGGGTTTGTAGGTTTAATTTGTGATATAATATTTAATATATATATACACATACCCAGAGGAGAGCACACTAGGTTCATGTATAATTATTATTTTGTTGTTTTTTGTTTCTTTCTAGGCGTTTTATTCTCTTCTTGAGCAGTCAGAATTGGCTTTCACTTTTACTTGTGCTGGTACATTAACATACTTCGTTTCTGTCTCATTTCCTTGGACTCACTTCATCTGTTCTATGTTGTTCTCATACAAAGCTTTGATTTTGGTTCCAGACAAGGGTAAATATTTGGTTTCTCCCTTTCGGGCATTCAGGGAAATGGTTTTGTTTGTCATTTTTCATCATTTTTTATTCAATTTGTGTGGTTCTTTCTTGATTCAAGGGTGTTGGGTTTCCAACAGAAGCATCCGGAGGATTTGGGTTCTGGGAAATGTTTTCTTATTTTGTTTTTCTGATTTTATGTCACAGAATCTTATTACCAAATTGTGTAGTGTAGAGTTATTTTAGTAATTTTTTTTACTCTTTGTGCTGTTATGATAAATCTTTCTTGTATAGGCATATAAAGCAGCAAACTTTTTGGTTGCTTGTGGGGATTTTGCTCTCTTCATTAATGTTTCTGCAATGGAAAGAGGTGTTTGGTTTTGGTAATGGGTGTCCCAGAAGATGGAAATTCTTAATGCATTTTTGCTAGTTTTGGTTTGGGTGTGAATGAATGGTTTTGGATTTATTTGCTGAAAAAGAATGGGTTTTTGTGCAGTGCAGTGGAAATGATATCTTCTTGCACTGCAATAAATGCATTGCCATATTTTTCCTTACCTTAGTGTATCCTCTTGCGTTTGCGTGTGGAAGATATGGTTTCTGTTTCATCAGATTTCTATTTTTGGATGCAAAATTTTTCAGCATGGGACGTGTTGCTGACATGTGTTGTGTTTGTTGTCTGTTTTAGGATTTCCAGTTCCAATTGCTTTAAATCTTGGAGGGTAGAGGAAAAGAGTGGGAGAAATCCAGTGTTTTCTTGAGGTTTTTCATAGGGGTTTTGAGTTGGGAAGAAAGGGTAGCACTTAGCAGCCATAACCATGCCTATAAGGCAGATGAGGGAGACATCAGAGCAGCACTGTGTGATCAAAACCCAGTTGCAGAACGCCATGAATGCAGCTCAGAAGAGCTCAAAGACTGGGCAGAGTGGGAAAGGCCCACCAAATCAAGAACTGGTGAGTGGCAAAGCTCAGGAGCAGATTTCGCCGCCACCGGGGAGGAACAGGGGCCGGAGGAGGGGAAGGGGTGGCCGGAAATCGGATCAAGGTGAGGCCTTTATGCGGCCAAGTTCAAGGCCTTGCACTGCTGCACATAAGCCAGTAATTGCAGGACAGGCTGCAGGTGAAGCTGTTGTGGTGGAGGCTGTTTTGCCTAATGGGTCAGCTCAAAATGCAGGCAATATGTGTAATCTTGATTTAGGGTTCCCTTCGTCGCGTAAAGCCTTGAGCTTTGCGCCTCGGCCCGGCTATGGGCAGCTTGGGGTGAAGTGCATAGTAAAGGCCAACCATTTCTTAGCAGAGCTACCAGACAAGGACTTGAACCAGTATGATGTGAGTTGCTTCTCTTTGGGTTTCTGTTTGTTGAGCATTTCTTGCAGCAGATGTAGTTACTCTGTGCTTTAATTGGGGCCCCTTAATCTGACTTTCAGAGTTTTTATGTGCTCTTTTTCTGCTGCTTCTATATGCTGTTTCTTTAATTCTTTGCAGAATTGCAGGTATAATGAGTAGGGTCTGTTCCTCATTTGTCCTTTGCTTTTGTTAGCATTAATGGCTCTCTAAATCTTGTCATCAATGTCTTCTTGAATCTTGATCCTTCTGGTTTCTGTGTATTTGTCTCCTGCTTCTCTTGCAGGTTACTATTACTCCTGAAGTCTCATCAAGAACCGTAAACCGAGCTATAATGGCAGAGCTGGTGAAACTGTACAAAGAATCCGATTTAGGGATGAGATTACCTGCTTACGATGGCAGGAAGAGTCTATACACAGCCGGTGAGCTTCCTTTTTCGTGGAAGGAGTTCACCGTTAGGCTTATAGATGAAGACGATGTTATCAACGGTCCAAAGTAAGACTTCTATCATTTCATCCACCCAAGTAATTCGAATTGTTTCCTCCATGGCTATACGAATTAGTCTATCTAACTGCAGAAATTAAAACAACATATGTTTTGGGAGTGTCTTCCCAAAAAATTGTAGCTCGATTAGTATTGTTTGGATATGGTTTCTATAGCGGAAAATTAATGGAACACTTGCACTAATTTCAGGAGGGAGAGGGTGTACAAAGTAGTTATAAGGTTCGTGGCGAGAGCAAATTTGTACCATATGAACCAATTTCTGGCTGGTAAGCGTGCAGATGGTCCACAGGAAGCTCTTAAAATCCTTGATATTGTGCTAAGGGAGGCCTCAATAAAGAGGTATAATGCTTTGATTAGTGATTTGAATTGTCTTAAACAAAATGGTTAATAGTCATTTGTAGAAGTGTGTTTCTTTCATGACATTTGCATTCTCATTGTGCACATACTTGAAGGTATTGTCCTGTTGGAAGATCCTTTTTTTCACCCGATATCCGGCGACCACAGCCTCTCGGTGACGGTTTAGAAGCATGGTGTGGGTTCTACCAGAGCATTAGGCCTACCCAGATGGGTCTATCCTTAAATATCGGTAATCAAAACAACACCTCTAAGCACATCTAAATTTGTTTCCTCATCATATCATCACCTTACCATTTTTGAATCGTCAATAACAGATATGGCCTCAGCTGCATTTATTGAAGCCCTCCCGGTAATTGAATTTGTTGCTCAGCTTCTGGGAAAAGATGTGTCATCAAGGCCATTATCTGATTCTGATCGCGTAAAGGTACTGATCCTTTTTGTTATCTAAACTGGCTACAATTCCTTTGTCACACCGTGTTTGACTCTTTCTGGTCTCAGATTAAGAAGGCCCTTCGAGGGGTAAAAGTTGAGGTGACACACAGGGGCAATGTTCGAAGAAAATATAGAGTTTCTGGTTTAACAACACAGCCCACAAGAGAACTAGTGTAAGAGAGATTAAATGATTGCAACACTCTTGCATCTTCCTCACGGGCAAATATTCAAGTTCGATTTTGGTAGACTCAATAATCTAATTAGTTAATGCTATGCAGGTTTCCCGTTGATGACAACTCAACCATGAAGTCGGTAGTTGAATATTTTCAAGAAATGTATGGCTTTACTATTCAATATACTCACCTCCCCTGCCTTCAAGTAGGGAATCAAAAGAAAGCAAATTATTTACCAATGGAGGTGAGGAACAAAAACATGGCACTTCAACATTAATTCTAGCTTTAATTTTTTGGTGTATGATGTAACATTTCGGTGTTCTAGGCGTGCAAAATTGTCGAGGGACAACGATATACTAAAAGATTAAGTGAAAAGCAAATCACTTCTCTACTCAAGGTTACATGTCAAAGACCAAGGGATCGAGAAAATTCTGTTTTACAGGTAATGATAGCATACTATTTTTGGATTTAACCTTCTATTTTTGCTTCATTCCACTCCCTGACATACATTTATGAGCAATATCGGGTTGTATCTATAGCTCATGAGTTGTATTGTACTCTGTATCTGACGGAGAGTTAGAAACCAGAAAAATGCTTTATACGGAGTACTTATTTATTATAGTCAAAATCTTAAGCCCTGAAATAAACTTCGAAATATGCAAAACTGCATTCTCTGTTTTACGTTTTTGAAGTATGTACCTGACCCTGTGCGTTCTTAAACAGACAGTTCAACATAATTCATATGACCAAGACCCGTATGCAAAGGAGTTTGGGATTAAAATTAGTGAAAAATTAGCATCTGTTGAAGCACGAGTTCTCCCTGCTCCTTGGGTAAAGCACTTCTGTCTCGAGTGTTTAAATGTCCATAGAAAGTTTTCGTTATGTATTCTTTAACATTGTCTGTTTTCTCATCTGCAGTTAAAATACCACGAAACTGGAAAGGAGAAGGATTGTTTGCCTCATGTAGGGCAGTGGAATATGATGAATAAGGTTCCGTTCTTCGGTTCTTCCCTTCTAGACTTCATTTATATTTTTTTCTTGCATTCTGTTCCCCCGAGCACTGAATTTGATGTAACAAGTGGCACAAAGAAAGTAATAGTGCATCTTCGTATTTTAAACTCTCATTATATTGTCCTCAACGAACAGAAAATGATCAATGGGATGACTGTTAGCCGGTGGGCTTGCATTAACTTCTCTCGAAGTGTGCAAGAAAGTGTTGCCCGGGGATTTTGTAATGAACTGGCTCAGATGTGCCAAGTATCCGGCATGGTAATTCCTCGCACCCCCTCGTGCAATCTAATAGTAATAATAGAATACTAAATTAAACTTCGTTTCGCTTCGAGCATATATATACACACATACTAGACTTCAGTTGCTCTATACCCTGCAGGAATTCAACCCCGAGCCAGTAATTCCAATACATACAGCCAGGCCCGAGCAAGTTGAGAAAGCGTTGAAACATGTTTATCATTCGTGTATTAACAAGTTAAAGGGGAAAGAATTGGAGCTTCTATTGGCCATTCTGCCAGACAGCAACGGGTCCTTGTATGGTAGGGTGTACTTGTACTTGTACTTATCGTTTATTCAATAGAACTGAATTGACGTTCTTTCCGAAACACCGTGTTTTCAAATTGGTTCTTGTTCTACTATGGTAGGTGACATAAAGAGGATATGTGAGACCGATCTCGGGCTGATATCTCAGTGCTGTCTTACAAAACACGTCTTCAAGATCAGCAAGCAATATCTGGCTAACGTCTCGTTGAAGATCAATGTCAAGGTGCTAAAATATTGAATGATATTTCTATTGATTATATTTTTTGTCTTGGACTAACTCAGAGGATATGCATTTACTGATTTCGTGTCATTTGATATTTTGATGAACAAATTCTAACTGATTGATTTTGTGCCAGATGGGTGGTCGAAATACTGTTCTATTAGATGCTATAAGCTGTAGAATTCCCTTGGTGAGTGATATACCAACCATCATATTTGGAGCAGATGTTACGCACCCGGAGAACGGAGAAGATTCCAGCCCGTCAATAGCTGCTGTAAAGTGCCTCGATCGCGCTCGTGCTTCTTTACACCATGTGTTTTTAGGGTTTCTAAAACATTCTGTTGTGTCTATAGGTAGTAGCTTCTCAGGATTGGCCCGAGGTTACGAAATATGCAGGTCTCGTTTGTGCTCAAGCTCACCGGCAGGAACTCATCCAAGATCTGTACAAGACGTGGCAGGATCCTGCACGTGGAACAGTTAGTGGAGGCATGATTCGGTATTATATATAACTATATATACATATAAACCCTTTCTATCATATGCAGAGGATGTTTCTTGTTTTTATCGAAGCTGTTTTGTTCACTCGTGTCACCTTCTTTTGTAGGGACCTATTGATCTCCTTCAGAAAGGCAACCGGCCAAAAGCCGCAAAGGATCATCTTTTACAGGTGTTGTATATATAGACTATACTGATTTTTCTGGAAAATTTACATTCTAATTCCATGAACACGCAAAATGTTCTGGTGTCTAACGACGTTTTTTACAAGCAGGGATGGTGTGAGTGAAGGGCAATTCTATCAAGTCTTGCTTTTTGAGTTGGATGCAATTCGGAAGGTTGGTTCCATTATGTGTATATATCTTCTTTAATCACTTATTGCTACTTTATATTGTTTTGGTGAAGTTGAATTTGGAATGTGGTTACCAAATTAATAGTCTGACCAACTTAGCTGGGTTGCCTGTTTTGAACCATACTTGGCTTTAAATACATTTAAACCTTGTACATAGGTATTATGTTTTACATTTGACAGATAGGTTTTTTTTTTTTACATAGGCTTGTGCATCCTTGGAACCAAACTACCAACCACCAGTGACATTTATCGTCGTGCAAAAACGACATCACACTAGACTCTTTGCCAACAATCATAAAGATCGAAGCAGCACTGATAAGAGTGGGAACATATTGCCCGGTAAGTTATTGCATTTGCAAAGAGCCCCTCTAATAAAAACCGGGGAGTAATGCAGGTCTGGTTTCATCATATATGCCCATTCTCTTCTCAGGTACTGTTGTCGATTCAAAAATCTGTCACCCCACAGAATTCGATTTTTATCTCTGCAGCCATGCTGGAATCCAGGTAATTTCTCCTCGTCCTCGAGGAATATCGAACAATAGAGATGCTTCAACCCTTGGATACATTTTTTTTTTCCCAATGTCATGCTAGGTTTGCTATAGGCTATATACATACATTTTGTGCACATTTATGAAACATATTGCACATTGCAGGGGACAAGTCGGCCCGCGCATTACCATGTTCTATGGGACGAGAACAACTTCACAGCTGACGGGATTCAGTCTTTGACGAACAACCTGTGTTACACATACGCGAGATGCACTCGTTCTGTTTCTGTTGGTAAGTGAACATAATTCCACCTAGCCCTTTTTTCCCTTCAAGATAAACTGCAAATTAAACTCGAGAGAGATCAAAATCGCGGTGGACATGTATGAACGAAAATCTGTTACAATGATGCAGTTCCTCCAGCATATTATGCTCATCTAGCGGCGTTCAGGGCCCGATTCTACATGGAACCGGACATGCCAGAGAGCGGTGGCGGTGGCGTCAAGAGCGGCAAAGGCGGTGGAGAGTCGGGCGTACGGCCATTGCCGGCTCTGAAGGAAAACGTGAAAAGGGTGATGTTTTACTGCTAGGAAGATGATGAGTAATAAGTAGGGAGGAATGTAACAAGTAGGGGATAGAGTGTAAGCTTAGCCTTTTGTTGTATATTTTCATGTTCATCCTTAGGTTAATTGCAATCAAGATTTTAACAGTTAGATCACTGATGTAAAAAGGGCAGCTTCACTTTCTACTAATGAATTTAGTAGCCTTCTTTCACCATTACTGTCTCCCTTTATTTACCTCACATCTGTTTTTTAACCTTTAACCGGGTTGATTAGTATGATTATCATTGTGGAGTACTAATTAAGAAGTTTTACAATGTGTGTGCTTTTTGTAAGATTATGAAGGTGTGTGGCACTCTAAATTTGATCGTTTCGTGGTTCTAGCCTAATTGTAAAGAGATGAACTAGCTTAGATTGTACATATAATTAATTGATTCAAATCGAGAAGGTGCATCTTGTAATAACACAACTTCCAAATCACAAAGTATAATTTTACAAATCACACATCATTGTTTGTAACATTTTTCGTTCATATAATTATTAAATCATATGATATGAATGCAAGATTTTTCATGAAAATTGTTTTAAAAACTCAAGACTAGTTGTATATTCATAAAAAAACAAATAAAAATAAAAAACCTCCACGGAGAAAAGCCCAACAGCCGACTTCTGCAAATTATGCTGTGGACCAGGTCCACCTTGCAAGGTGGACCTGGGTCCAAAACTACGTCGTTTTTGTCTCTCTTTTTTTCTTTTTTTCTTTTTTTTCTTTTTTAAATTAGTAAACATATTGCTGAATATAGAGTTGTCCAAATATGTGTGAATGTAGAGGTTTCAAAGTGTGAATGTAGAGTATAGAAATCGTGAATGTAGATTTATGATTGTGTGAATCTAGAGTTGCCCAAAAATGTGTGAATGTGGAGGTTTCAAATTGTGAATATGGAGTATAGAAATCGTGAATGTAGAGTTATGCATGTGTGAATCTGTAATAGAGTTAAGAAGTTCTAGCAACTTGTACGTAGCCCTGTAATGTGTGAATGTGGAGTTCTCAAGTTGTGAATATAGAATTTTGAATGTGTGAATGCATAACAGTGGTAATATAGTTACTAAACATATAATCTTGTAATGTGTTAATGTGGAGTTTATAAACTGTGAATGTAGAGTATAGTTTATGTGAATGTAGAGTATACTGTATGTGAATGTAGACCCAGATCCACCTTCCACCTTGCAAGGTGGACCTGGATCCATGGCATAACAACCCCGACTTCTAATCCGGACAACACAAGTGGATACTGCACCATTAAACCTTTGCATTAGCATTTAGCACAATATTCGGGGAAACTAAGGTTATGTTCACTTCAATATTTTTATATTTTTAAAAATAATATTTTTACTTTAATTCTTCTATGTAATATTTTTTATGTACTTACTAAATTTTTTTACATATCTCACTATATCACACAAAAAAGTAAATTACCACCACTTTTTTTTTTTATTAATAAATTTCCTAGCATCAAACAAATAGGTTCAAATTTCTAGTTTCTTGCCACTTCTAGCATCCCAAAATTTTATTTAAATTAATATATTAAATTAGTATAATAACAAAATCAATTTACCCCCTACACTTTTATCTCAACTGTTATTACACAACACATTAAAAAACACGCTTCGTTTGCTTAGTTTTGGCTCTCCACTTCGTGGGGTTTGTCCTATCTTGATGTTGAATCACCTGAGTCCTAAGGATTCTTCTCTAGTCTGTTTGTTGGTTCAAGTCTTTAAGTTCGGGGAATTGGATGGGATCAGACGATCCCGGGCTTATATATGTTAGGTGAAAATGTCAAAATTAAAGTTCATCCTCCCTATAAAAATGCAGTATTTATAGGCGTAGGAAGGGAACACCAGTCAGGCATATGGTCTATCAAGGTCGGGATTTGTTCCTCTCTAGCTCTTTATGATTTGATTGGATACCGAGCAGGTTGGCAATCCGTATAAGGAGGTACGTCGAGTGTGTCGGTGTGAATTTACCACATTATTAGCTCTCCACTTAATGGGAGTTTGCACTATTTTGATAGTCGAATGTGCTAGTTTGAATTTACCGTTACTTATAGTCGATTTTTCTTTTCTTCCCTAATATGTGAAAAGGAAAAGAAAAGAGAAACTCTTTTTTCCAACTTGCCACGCACACATTTCTTGTCCATGTTAACCTTGTTGAGCATTAATGAACAAGTGTCAATGGTTATATATCCGAGTATAGTAGTAGATGAGTTCCAACCTCTGATCTTAAAAGCTGCTGGCAATGGCGTACGTAGCTGGATGTCACTTCATCTTCTTCATGGGGGCCATGGGGGGGGACCATTGCATCCCCATGTTTGGAATGCAAAAAAACCCTAGAACTAATACTCAACTCACATCTCATTTCCTTTATGAGTAAAGGGTTCCAAACTAGGGTCCATCTATAACGTTTTATAATGCATATTTTGAGTTACTCAAACATTGGAAAGCTATGTGGAATCTTGCCCTTATATGAACCTTCCATCCTAGAAAACAAGAAGACATACTCCCAACTCCTTAGCAACTAGGTTTTGCTTAATTTTAACTATAAGGCAAGAGAGGGGTCCCGACTGTATAGTGTAATAGAATTATAACGACCGTTGATATCAAGGTAAGATACCTGTTTGTAGAGAGGTGTTATTGGTGAGCTTTGGTCCCATAATGGTCTGACAAATTCGGACCCATTCAAACTAATCTTCACTCTCAAAAGGTGAAGTCGCTTGCCTCTGCAATCTGCACCACCACACCCTGGTCCAACAACCTTTTAGGTGGAAGGACCAGTGTTTGGTGTCCGCGAAGAGTACAAGATGAACTTGGACCCATTCAAACTAATCTTCACCCTCAAAAGGTGAAGTTCTTCGCCTCCAAACCTCAAATGCTTGGACCGACTAGAGCAGGAGGCCGGACCCGTGCATAGAGCTCACCACATTAGGTGATACTCTCATATAAAAGCTATCAGGGTTCCATCCATGAGTTCAATTCTCACCCTATAACAGTTAGGGCTCAATCATGAGTCCTCA
>NXFB01000245.1:109352-124795 GCA_002525835.2 Ipomoea batatas | reverse complement strand
ATTAAAAAGTTTCTTTTTATAAGCTTCTTAATAAATTCTTTTTTCATAAATACAACTAACAACTTTTTTTCAAAAAAAAAAAAAAAAAAAAAACTAACAACTAATTTATCAAACATCTTTTCATAATCAGCTAATGATATTAACTAATCAAACTCACGAACCCAAGCAGCTAACAACCCTATTTACCAAACATCCCATTTGACTAATTTGACTGGAGTTGTTCCACCTTTTGTTTTGGTTCAATCAGAACATGTCAATTTAACAAGGGTAAAATTGTAAAATACATGCATTTTACTCAATAATAATAAATGGGCTTATAATTAGATGAGGCCCAATGGGCTTTGACAGTATGTTCATCGTGGTGGGCCGGCATCGGGTTGGCGCCTTTCAATCCAAAAATTTGCTCCATTCAACCAATTTCTCACGCTGACACATATCTCGGCTTAACGAAACCGNACTTCAAGGGTAAACCTTTCTAACTCCTTCGTTTACATAGAATCATTGAAAAAGTGATTTGATGCTTCCGCTGCGCCTGTATGTTTTTCTAACAGTGGCATCAAGAGCCGGGCTTTTTCTAATAGATTTTATGTTTAGATTAATTTGTGGCTTTTGTTTTTTGATCTAAAATATTGGGTTAATTTAATCATATAATAATTTGATTATTTTATGATTCTTTAATATATATGAGATATATTAAAAATGTTTTTATAATGTATATTTGATATACATTGAGCATGTGATCTAGCAAGCTTCTTGTGAGCTGAACACCTACGGATTTTCTGTTCAAATGATATCTCTTTTTCTCTCCTAATCAACTCAACTTAGTTCTTGTCCGAGAAAGAGACGCCGGTAAAATGATGGAGAAGAACGCAAGCCTCTCAATTAGAAAAGTCGCCAAAGTTGTCCTTGTGCTCACTCTCGCCGCCGCAATGTTTACGGCAGCGTTGGCAGCAAGGGGTGTCAGAAGTGCGGGAGGAAGGGCGTGGCGTGGCGGCGCCGGCAGATACAAACGCCAGAGCTCAAACGCTTCATCGTACTCCACTCTGCTTGCTTGGAATCCCAAGTTTGGGTTCCAATTCGATACACTCATCTTCATTCTACTCGCCTTTTTCCTAGCCTAAGTGCCTATCTATCTGATCTAACGGCTGCTATCGATCCAAGTTCTTGATCTTTTGTATGTATTCACTATTCCTATGATTAAAAAACTTTTGAGATGTGGATTGCAAGTAGCTTAGGTTAGATATGGAAAATACCACTGTAATAAGGCAATAGTAGATATAGTTTGTGACTTTGTGTGTAATGAGTATCACTATGTTTAGTTATATTCTCGAATGAGACTATTTGTTTTAATTTGTGAGATTAATCGAGTCATGATAATTTGGGTCTTATACTATATCAGTTTAGTAATATTATTTTTTACAAACTGCTTATTATAATTTTGTTATAAACTATTACATTTATTCTATAAAGTATTATATATAATGTTTAAAGTATTGATTATATCCGCAATATAATTTTAATATGTAATGACACTTTATTTCCTATAACTTGTCTATTATAGTTTTATATTATATGTAAGGCTTAAAGTAGTGGTGATATATGCAATTTTGTTATGTTATTACTTTGCAAATTGTACGTATATTACAATTTTGCTATATATAAAGTACTACATTTAAAATATAAAGTATTATATATAAAAGTTCAAGTATTGATTATATCTAGAATTCTGTTATTACTAATTTTTACTACATTCTACATATTTTATGGATTGAGACCTCGCACAATCGAATTTTAGGGCGTGCAAATTGGGCAACCGCACAGGGTCCCCAAATTTTTGGGGCCCCTAATCCAGCCCTGGGTTATGTTTTACATGTGTTATGTTCAGATAAACTTATTAAATAAAATATTTGTAGTTTGCATTATGTTTAGAATTTTGTTCATAATAAATAAACTTTGAATTTGTTTTAACTTTTTTACATTTTTCTCTTTGCAATTTTTTTTCAATTCACAGTTTATTTATACTTTAATAGGGCCTCACTTATTTACTGGGGCCACGCAAATAAAAAAAAAAACCAGCCCTAGAGACCCATAAGATCGACCCGTCTTCGATTATGTGTTATTGGTATTTGAATGCATGTGTAGTTGTGTATTTGCGCATATATATGTTCTAATGATCAAAACGATATGTGTGAAATAACATTCAATTCACAATAGATCTATAAAATACATAACACTTGTACAAGTGCAACATAGAGTTCTAACACTCTCCCTCAAGTTCAAGGTTAATGACCTACAACATTGAGTTTTGTCCATAAGGGTGATGACCCACAACATGTTGGAAAATTGCACTAAAAATGGCATTTTAAGTGGCCATTTTGTGGTATAAATATTTGCGGGTCCACTTCCGATTTTGGGTCGGGTCAAAGTGGATTCGGGTTCTTCGTTCTTAGACGAAGAAATCGATATATTATACGCTCAAAATGGATAATGGGTGAATGAGAAATTGATTCTCAAAGTAGACCCATTTGAGATGGAATTCAAGTGTGGAAAGCTTATGTAGCTTTGTCCCACATTGGTTTGGAATGAACTTTTGCACCACTATATATACAAGGGACTTTTTATGACTAAGTAACTTGTATAGCATAGATGTTCTCTCTCGCGCGCAGGAGGGGTGTGCAAATCAAATTCCAAAATGAGTTCGAAAGGCTTGAACTCGTGTGCGCCGGCACCTAAGGGCGCGAATGTTATTTTCGGACATCAAATGAACTAACTGATCTAGTTCAATGTCTCGAACCAAGTCGCGTACGAGAGCGATATCGCGCAGCCCCGGGTCGACGCGCGACTTTGGTGACCTCTCGTTTGCGACCGTTCAGAAATAACTCTTAATTTTACAGAGTTAATGTCATTAATTCCAATCTTTATTTCAGAGTTTATTTCTTGGTTAAATGGATTAAGAGTGGGTGTAAATAGGTTGTTAGTGGTTACGAATGGGAATTAAATGCCAGATTTAATGCAATGATCCCATCCTTCACTACATATTCGTTATGAGCAGCAGGTTTGAAAAACACACACCAAGAACACACGAATACACTGTTTTCTCCTCAAAACCCTGCTCATATTTCCTTCAAGCCATCTGCGTTCTTCCCACGGTTTAGTTCGCCGGGTCCAAGTTTGAGTGCACTAACGGCGGATCGTAGCACGTTTTATCCTGGGAAGCCTAGGCCGCAACGTTCCAGCACCTCGGGAAGCGGCAAATAAGGTTTTAAGGATAGTGACAACACGACTCGTGCTTCCAACCACCCCGAAGTCCATACAGTTCACCCGTCTTCTTCCAAGGCCACTCAACCGACCGTGGTATCTTCATCGCAAGTAATTGTTTAATCCTACGTGGATTATTTTTTCCGTGTAATTTGTTTTGCTTTTGTTTTCCAATGTCTTGTATTTCCGATTGTCAGAGAGGATTTTCCTTAACACAACATTGAGTTTTGTCCGGTAGACACCAAAAGCGCTCATTTTATTGTTTTTTTTAAAGGTAGCTTTGGATTCTTTTCTTTTTCGGTGTGTTATTATTATTATTTTTTCTACTATTTCTTTTCTCGATAATCTGAGAGCAAGAACATATCCCATATATAGCAGCTCTGATTCAGTAGCACCGCGTACAATTGATTATAAGACATCTCATAGATTTTTTGCATTATATTGCATTATAAGAATACAAAGGATTCTAGTCAAATAAGAAATGATAAAAGGTATATTCACAACAACATAGAGAGAGGGAGAAGGAATTCTAGTGTGACTAGAATATAAAGCCCTAATACGCCCCCCTCAAGTTTAAGGATCTTTAGAGAGAACGATGAGCTTGTCCCTCAAGTCATTGAACATGGTTAATGGCTTGTGAAATAAATACCTTAGAACATGCTTTAGGGCAACCCAGTGGTTATTGATTGGAGATTGAATAAATTGATAGAGTTTATTTATAGCAAATGAGAGATCTAGATGTTTGATGGTTAGATATTGAAGTGCTCCAACTACTAAGTTGCGATATTGTGTGGGACTGCTACATGGTTGAGATGTGTTTGTTGCACTTAGCTTGCTGTTGAAGTGAATTGGAGTGGAGATTAGCTTGCAGTACGTGTTCCATTATATATCTTTTGAGTATTTTAAGCATGAACCTTCGTTGTGATTGAATCACCGCCCCTTTGTTGTGAACTGTCTCGATTCCTAGGAAGAAGCTTAGAAGTCCCATATCTCGGATCTTGAAACTTTCAGCTAGTCTGCTTGTTATGGAAGCCAAGATACTCTTGCTGCTGCTCATTATTAGTATGTCACCAACATAGAAAAGTAAACAAATTTGAGTAGTAGCAGCAAAATAAATAAACAATGATACGGAAAAATAGGTTTTATGACTCTTTCTAAAGGAAAACTCGTGAGGATTTCCCAAGTTGGTAGACAGAACAAAGTGTACTACTATTACTTGATGACTTTAATACTGGACAATGATGCAGAATGTTGTGTAAGGAGTCTGGAGTAACATGATGTGTAGCACTAATGTTAGGGAGCCAGTTCTGAGAAATTGGGGCGGTGGCTAGATCATCAGCACAAGTCATATTTGCTTGAGGAACGGGAGCTCCTAAATATCTCCAATAACATTGTAGGGAAGTATAACCAAGGTTGTTGCATATTTGACAATTTAAAACCTAGCCATGACTATGTCCACAACCTCGACTTCCTCTATTTCCACGACCACGACCACGAGGTTGATTAGTAGTGTATTTCGGTTTAATGGCAGTGCTTGGTCCTCTCTATGCTACAGGTGCTGATGGTGGAGCTAGGGAGCCGCCAAAGAAAACTCATCTGTATTGATGAACTGATGTGCGGTGAGGTAATCGTTAATGAGTTGATCAATCATCACAAGTTCCTAGGTGTTTAATGTTGGAATTTTAGCTAAAATCGCAATTTTTGAGTGGCTTTTTTGTGCTATAAATATATGTGGGATCCATTCCGATTTGGGTCGGGTCAAAGTGGATTTGCACTCTTCGTAGTGAAACAAAGAAATTGATACAATATACGCTCAAAATGGGTAATAGGTGAATGAGAAATTGACTCTCAAAATGAACCTATTTGTGAGAAGTCGTGAATGCTAATTATAAAATTAATTTATAATTAAGCATGTTGATTAATGTGTTATCTAACACTTTAAAATGCTATTTTAGAGCATTTAGTGGTGATAATGCACTAATAAGCTAATGTCCAAATTGAATTGTTAATCCCTAATTAATCCCATGATTATGGCACTAATGACAGTGCTTAATGGCACTAAAGTGGAGATTAAAGCACTTCATAGTGGCTTTAATTTGTACTGTTACGTATGAAAACAAATGAAAGGCTCAATTTTTTATCTCTTGCGAGAGGTGCTTCTTTTCACCTCTCGCGGGGTACGGTGCAATTTGGCGTTGGGTTTTGCTTTATGGTCGGTTTAGGACGTTATGGATTTCTCGGTCACTTAGGTGTTTGAACAAGGTTGTAAACAGTTGGTACGAATTAGTTGCATATTATTTCGTGACCTTTGATATTACGACCGTTTCAAGCATTATTATTCAATTATTAATTGGATTAATGTGGAATTGATGTGCCATTATATTGTTATTTAATTCCTATCCCCTATATAAACACTTGGATGTTGGCAGATCATTTCGTTCGTGAATTTTGAACTTCAAAATCTTTTGTTTGTTTTTCATCTTCTGCACTCTCAAAACTTTTGTAGTTTGTGAGGAAAATTTATGCCATCATCTTCCATAAAATATCAGAGTGCTCAACTAGAGTTCTAGTTCGCCGGGCCTTGGATTTGTGTGCTGAAACTCCAAGGTCGTAGTTCGCTTTATCTTGGGAGAGTGACGCCACAACGCTTCTAGCATCAACAGGAGGTGGCGAATCAGTTTTAAGGAGAGTGTTACACACGACTCGGACTTCCCCTTGTTCATTCTTATTCATCGGTTGGGTTACAACCTACAGGCTAGAAACCCTTTCCTGTGATATATACTTTTGATATATATTGTTCTTTGTTTTATACCAAGTTTGTGGTGTGATTAATCCTCCGTAGATTAAGTCCCTTATACTAGCTAGTTTTTGTACTAGTGGTGGTGGGATTATTTTGACAAATAAATACCTATTATTGTTATATATATTTCTTATGTATATATATTTGTTATTTGATTTTGTATCAAATTATTTGGAATTAATTTATGTAATTATATTCCATTATTGGGACGAAAATATATTTTATATATTGTATTTATCGATTTATTCACCGATTTCCCCAACAATCTTAAAACCGATTCGCTATTGTATTCTTGGTGATTTAAATCGATGGCTCCCACTATTGTTTGTTAGTGGTAGCGTGAATGTTGCATGTGGTGCACATTCAAATGGTCAGGAACGGCAACGTAGTTGCATATTCTGTAACCCCGGTGAACTTTGGTTCGGAGATCGGTGGTGGCATGAAAGGGTATGTCCCTACGATGAAGGTGCCTGTGATGGTACCTTGTGGATTGGTCGAAAGACCGTGAAAATTCAAGGAGTTGAATCTCAAAAGAGTGAAAACTTTAAAAGTTGTTCAACCTAGTGATTCTCGGCTTGTCAAGGTTCTTGACCAAGATGGTTCCTAGTGGAAAGGAACATGAGTCTAACGCTCAAATCATTTGAGGGTTATGGAATTATTGTATTTTCCTATGCCTAAACTACGCTTTGAATGATTTGTGTGACTCAGTGTACAGTGAATACTGTAAAACTTAGAAACAGCTAATGGGCTGTGGAAATCTTTGGACCTGAAGTATAAAAGTGATGACGTTAAGGCAAAGATATTTGTCGTTAGCCGATTCGTTGAATACGAGATGGTGGATTCCAGGATCGTCCTGAGTCAAGTAGACGAAGGAATGATCGTGAGTCAAGCCTTTCAAATAAAACCTACTATCTATTTGTTGCCTTGGGCAGAAAAGGACTACAAGAATTATGAGAAGCAATTCCTCGGAAAATGCTTTAATGGCTTAACGGCCAAAATGGAATGTAACAAGCGTGTTGCATGTTGAAATCTTGTAAAGAACTTCGGTTCTAGATTTCAAGGCTAATCAATTTGTCAAAATTGTGATAGCTATATAATCGTGAGCGTCATAGCTCAAGTGTTGAATATTTTAAATGATATTCTTAAAAGGATTATATAAGCTTGATTCAACTAGTTTAAAAATTTGGATGACATGATCTTGTTAATTATGTTAGAATTAACTTGGGGATTCAGCAATTATTGAGGCTAGAGCTATTGTCAAAGGATTGGAATGGGCCTGGCAGAATAATATCCGTGATATTGAATTGCAGACAGACGCCAACAAAGTGGTCCAATGGATTCATGAAGGAGATAATGGTAGAGGACCAATCAGACAGTATATTGACGAGACGAGATGGTGGCTCACAAGAGATTGGAGGGTCACTCTCCGTGCGATTTACCGTGAGCAAAATTTGGTTGCTGACTGCCTTGCTTCGATGGGAGCACAATGTTTTGAAGATTGGAAGTCTTTTACCACCTGCCCCATTGGTAGTGAAGAGCAATACTTCAACGATATGGTGCATGCCACTTGTAATCGAAGAGTGAGGGAGAGTAGTTAAATACTTTCTTCCTTGGGGTAGCCCCCCTCCATTGTTGATAAAAAAAACTTGATTGGAAATTCCAAATTGTACTAGTGTGACAAATGATTAAAATGTTGGGACAACAAATAAGTCTAAAACCACTTAATTCGAGTAGTGGTGTACATGATTTATAAAGTTGTCACTCTTGTGAATAAGACAAGGTTTTGTCTAAATTTGGAATGAAGGCAAGGGTTGATTACTCAGTGAGCTATAAGCTTGGTGTAATAACCGAAATTAATAAGAGTTTTATTAATGGGTCTTGCCTGGTTGTGTCTTCGTGCTTGTGGCACGGTGGACGAGGTCTCTTTTGTAGATTAATTAACATGAACCATATTCCAAATTAATAGTAAAGACAAATATGATATTTGTGATGTGACAAAACCATTGAGAAGTGAAGTGCACATCTCGGGGCTAGAAGTGCTAGAAGCACCTCTCAGCTATGTGACTGAGAAGTTTTCGTACCTTCTAGTCGTAGGCGGAAGTTTACCTTTCGGCTTAGTCAAGAAGTAAGTTTAGTACCTCTTGGAATATCAACGATAGCACTTGGTGTGCTAGATGGATTTTGCTTAAGAGTAAAAACAATGTCGTTGATAAAATTTATTCTTTGTAAGAATAAAGTGGAAAAACCAACTTAATCGTGAGGTTAATGCGATTAAAAGCGATCGATGTGGTGAATATGAAACACCTATTTGTGATTTTGCGCAAGCTTATGGCATGGTATTCATCTTAATTAATCGATGTTGCCGAACATGAATATCAAGACATTGATAAGTTCGGGCCTACCTCAAGAATGTCGGGGTGAGGTAATATTTTGGACAAGCAAGTACCTTTTAAATAAGGTTTCCCGCAAGAAACTCGGTAAGCTTTCTTACGAGTTGTGGAAAGGTAGGAGCTATCCTACTAATACCTAAAATGTGGGGGTGTCTTGCCAAAGGCGTTTATCGATTCTTAGTCCTCAAGTCCACGTTCCGGGCGTACTTAAGAACACGATAAAGTGAAGGGTCTGATAGAGAACCCGAGCTCGAAGCTAGGATTGAAAAATCATGTGGTCCAGATTTTCAAATGTACATGTTAGAGTATGGTGCGCATATTCTAACGTGTTTACTAGAAAATGAACCGAATTTTCTGACATGTTTGTTAGAAAACGAGTCTCTGACCGCTCATGGGATTAATTCTAAATGTTACGGAATTAATTTCATATTAAGTCCAATCTTAATTTCTAAGAGTTAATCTCCTGTTAGTGGCGGGCTGTTTCGGGGGCTACTGAAAGTGAAGTAGATTCTATTTTAGAGAATCATACTTAGAACTGGTTGTTCTTCATCCATATCCTAATGGATCACTAGTCGGAAGATAAAACTAACTGGACGGTTTCATTGAAGTACAAGGCCGAGCTTGTAATTGAATATTACTTGCAACGCGAGTGCCGTTGTTACTTCAATGTGTATTCTCTCATGATGAGAATAAAATCCATTAAAATGATACTTGCCATAGCCACTTTGCGAGACTTGAAAGTTCATCAAATGGATGTGGAAAACCGCTTTCTTAATAGACATGGAACGGCTTAAGGGTTTTGTGGTTTTGTGCTGTGGAAAGAAAGTGTGTAAAGTGGTGAAATCATTTTATGGTTTGAAACAATTGCCTTGCAATGACACGTGAAGTTTTGATCATACAATGATAACCATCGAGTTTAGTATAATCAAAAGTGACAAGTGTGTCTACATAAGGTATACGATAAACGGTGATATCACTGTATATTTATACACGATAAACTCATCATGGGTAGTAACGATCAAATGATCAAGTCTACCAGGAACATGTTAAATTTGAGATTTGACATGAAGAATATAGGTTTGGCAGATTTAATCTCCGTGATTAAAATCGTGAGAAAACCTAATGGTCTCGTGTGAAGCCAATCTCAATATGTTGATTAAATCCTTGCAAAAGGATGATAATCAAGTGGCTTGGACAACGTTAAGATACTAACGCACAACTATCCAATTAATTACGGAGATTGTACTTCTCAAGTAGAATACATTCAGATTATTGGAAGTTTAATTGTATCTAATGTGTTGTACTGGGCCGGATACTGCCTTGCGGTTAACAAACTCAGTAGTAATACGAGTAACCCTAGTGATACGCACTAGAAGGCAATATTGAGAGTTATAAGATACCTTCGGTATACTCGTGAACTAGGACTGCACTACGTGTGATATCCAGTTGTACTTGAAGAGTATAGCACGTTAACCGGATATCAAAGGACGCTAAGTCCGTGGTTGGCTACATGTTTATGTGAGCCAGTGTAGTTAGTTGAGTGGAAATCTTCGAAACATTTTGCGATAGCTGGATCTGATGAGCACAAATGATGAGTGTAAAAAGGGTGTAATGTCGTTCCGCTGAGGATTGGTGTTATGGCACGAAACTGTGTGAATTACCAGGCACTAGAGTATATGAATTTATAGAATCCAAGTAACAAAGACTGAATGATGTGGACTAAAAGAAAGCAATTGATTAGGGTGAAAACTATATGATAAAGGTATGGGCCAGATTAGGGGGTTGTAATCTTGATGTTCCAACCAACTCAAGATTAGGGAAAGAATAATTAACCAAGGGATATATGGGCAATGCACAAAAGAATTCTACTCAACTACTTTCGTAATCAATAAGAGAATTAGGCTAAAATTGACCCACTGTCGTGATGCNCTATTATATTTAAAAGGGTATGATTTGAAACCAAGGAACAATTTTAATATCTATAAAAGCTGTAATCATGGCAACAATGACTCCAAACTTGATACCTACCAGAAGAAGCACACAAATTTACCAAACTTTTAGGCAGAGAAAAGAACTCACAGCAAAGAATCATCCACTAAAATGTCTGTGCTGGCATCAATATCTCCACCTCCTCTTTCAGAAGGAGGATGGCTAGTAGTCATTGGTATAACATTCTTATCCTGTTTCATCTTCCAGCCATCAACTCTTTCTTTCCATGCAACATTGCCCAGCCCAAGAGATCCAAACTCCCTCACTGGATCCACAACCCTAGTATTGGCTGCACCATCAGAATTTGAATTAAATTTCAAAAAGGGGCTGATTGCATTTATATTCAGGGCAATGATATACAAGAAGCCAAGAAACTTACGAGATTGATTTGCATCAATTGAATAAGTTAGTGGGTGAATATGCTTTGTACCAACACCAGGACCAGGAGAAGCCATTGAAAGACGTCCAGGTGATGCTGCAGACAGTTCTCCTGAAACCTAAAGGCAAAAAAAAAAGTTGAATTTATTTGCTGCTCATTACATGCAATGCAACAAATGTCAGAAGCAAGAAAATAGTAACTATACATCGGTTCCATTTGTGAGCAAAGGTATGTTGTTATGAGACACCTCCTTGTCATATTTGGGACCGCCATTTTCTTCACGTCCAAAGGTCATATGCCAGCTCAACATACGTTCCGCAATCTTCTGCTTCTCATTTTGATTTTCAGAATCATCATGAGCATCAACATCCTCCACTTCTTCATTATGAATTGCAGGACTTCCTGTAACAAACAAACAGACTGATAAGGCACATCCAAATAAAGAGAATTTAGACTGTAGCATAACTAATTAATTGATTCACAAGTAAAAATATCGAGGGAAAAAAAATTGATTCACAACTAAAAGTATCAAATAAAGTAACAATAACTATCATATCACATTCGGAGTTGCTCAAGAATTTCGAAGTTCCTTAATAATATGATTAAACATCTGCATTGAGTTATTTTATTAAAATAAATCAAATCACATGACATAGCTATGCACTTACATAAACAATTATCTATTGGAATATATTTTTCTTGGTATATGCTGACACTCGCATTATCCAATTACTAGCTTCAGTAGGNATAAATTAACAAACGCATTTGGAACTTGCGTCTCTAATCTCAAACGCAAGTCCTAAATGCTCTTTTTTCTTATTTTTGTCCAATTTTTAAAATTGTCCTATTCTTGTCTACTCTCCTATTTTTCGTCCCATTAGTGTTTTTAACCCCAAAATTTGAATGGCTATATATAATGTGAGGTTTGAAAAGAGTTGATCCCAGGCAGCCAATCATGTTGGGAGGTGGACTGGTCTTTGGACAAGCAACTTTGCCAATTCACCTCTGCAACATCTTCAATCATACACTGCAATGCATGAATGCAATAGCTATTTGTCACTGTATCACATTAACTTATAGTCTAAAATGTCATCTATATAGGGGTGGGCTAAAATGATAACGGTAAAAAGTGAAGATTGACATTATTTGCAATAAAAAATTATAAATATTTTAAAATTTTAATAAAAAATACGCGATCAACTTTATAATTATTATAAATTTTTAAATACTTATAAAATTGACATTACATTTCCCCTTATTTTTTAGTAACTCTCAATCATTGATTTACTCAAGTGAATGTCTCTGATGAGTCATCACCTGAACTTTTCTATATATATAATTTCAAAAAGAATTGTAAATAATTTGTGTTATGCGTCATTATCTGTGTAGAACATATAAAATGATATGGATGGATCACAAAAATAAATTAACTTTTTCTTTATTATCTGTATAAATATTTTGATTTAGAAAAAAAAATACTTTATTCCTTACTAAATATTTAGAAAATGAGAGAAAAAAACAATTTCCATGGCGCAGAAAATCAGAAATCAGGACAAACTAGAAGTTAAACGGCGGCAGAAGTGCACCGACAGCACAGCACCAAAGGGGATGAGAGAGAAAGTGTAATTAGCTGACACGTGGGAAACAGTTGGGGGGCGGCCTGGCGCGTGTCGCAGCCGTTTTTATAGGGTAACAGACTAACAGATAGTATGACAAGTCAGATTGCGGGGTCCACTGGACCAATTATAGCAGCACGTGGCAGCCCAATACTTCCAACGCACCCGTGAAGCGGGTGGCTGTAGGCCCATAAATCATCCACGTGGCAGCCCAATTACATACTAGTTTCTAGTTGGACAATTATTTTGAATGCTGTAATCTGCAAACATTTTCAGAAATGTTTGGTCCTATTTCGACGTTTTCAGTGCCATGTTAAATACTAAGAACCTGAGGATTTTTTTTGGTCTTTTTATTAGTGGTATTTTAATCATTCAATTGTGATTTTGATGTCTATTTAATGTATATTCAATAATTCTTAAATTCTTATTAAAGGGGTGAAATTGGTCCCAAACAAATTTGACAATTCGTGTTATGAACTTGGACAATACATGAATATGAAAATAAAAGTTTAACATGAATGATATGAATTCTCACTATCTAGTCAACTTGCAATCATTATATCATATATAGACCATGATCTATCTTAAAATCTGGATTAATCGTATAACGTTCATTTTTGGTATTACTAATTATTTATTTTGAACATACAATATTTATTTATTTATTTTTATCTCATTTAGGAGAACTCAAATCTATTTTGATCCAACTAAAATAAAAAACAGAACCTTCATATATTTGTACTACAAAATAACCACCCAAAATGTCAAGTTTGATAATAAATTTCAACGAAATATGGGTATTCCATATTGCTTATTTTACTTTCAAGGGAGAAAATGAGAGTTTAATTTCATGCTCCTATTTGCATTGCGCTAATAGTGCTAATCATGCATTACACATATATTTTGGAAATGTTTTTTATGTTATGAATTATTGAATTTGGACAATACACGAATATGAAAATTGGAAAATCAAACACATAATGATTATATTTTGCATACCAACCCAATTTTATTTAGTGGTCGAATTCATTTAATTTATTTTTTAGTCTATAATTGAGCATTAACAAATTCAAATGTTTGACCCTATATCACAAGTTTGATGACAGGAAGGCCGAAGGTGATATTAGTAGCACAAGAATCAAGATATATAATGATTTGTTGTTGTTGTTGCGGAAGTTTTATAATATTTCAAAAATATTAAATTTTTTTGACGAAAATATAATTAACACTATTACTTGTAGTAACTAATATGAAATTTATTGTGACAAATATTATTATAGCTAATATAATTAAAATAAAATATTAAAATTAAATTGGTATTTTTTATTTTAGTAATAATGAATTGAACACATTACTGCAAGTAAAAATATGAGTGACACAAATTTTTACTTTATTTCGTGACACAAAATTTTGTTACTATTTTAATTATTTTAATGAAAAATTTGTTACTGTTTTTTATTTACGGAAAAGTCTATTGTTGCAGTGCACTTTGGGTGAAGCCCACCTTGTGACAGTAGCTGCTAAAGGACACAAGAAGGCCGGTAAACTAACCTACATTGTTCATACCTAATTGAACCAAAATGGTCAATATAGACAATTTCTATGAGGGGTCAAATTTGGGACCTTGAAATTACATACCAAACCAATTATATTGTTTGACTAACTTGGTTGAGATTCAGTTGTTATACAGTGGACCATGGTCCACACATTATTTTGTGGATCATGATCGTCGAATGAAACTGTAATATAATTAAAATGATACTTTAGTGTTATTATATTGAAATTAGTGTGTGGAAAATGAAACTAAAAAACAGAGTACATTATTGTCAAATGAAACTGTAGTATAATTAAATGATACTTTAGTATTGTCATAATGAAACTAGTGTGCGTGAAAAATGAAACTAAAATCTAGAGTTATATACAATAACATATATTGTCAAATGACTTGAAGTGCAATTAAAATAATAATTCAATATTACTATAACTAAACTAGTGTGTGTGAGAAATGAAACAAAAAAATAGAACTCAAGCAATAAGTATATTATATTATCAAATGAAACTATAGTACGTAGAATTAAAATGATACTTTAATATTGTTATAATGAAAACTAATGTGGAGAGAAAATGAAACTAAAAAACATAATAATATTGTCAAATAAAATTAAAGTGTAATTAAAATAATACATACATATTTCATAATTCATGCTTCTACATAGACCATAGTCCACGGTAAAATTTGTCGCTGAGGTTGCCTCCATCCACTTGTTACGGTCCATGAGAGTTATGCTAAGTGATACCCTTATTAGCCCATCTCAAATAATCCAATCCAACAAAGGATAGTTAAAGGAAGACTTAGAAAAAATTTCAAAAGATGCCTCACTAGCAACCATGCATAACAATCACATGGAGATAATGAAAGATCGATGAACATTAATTTATCTATTGAAGCCTGGTAAGTTGTAACAACACTATGATAGTTAGGCAATTTATGCCGTGGACCCGGGTGCACCTTGCAAGGTGCACCCGGGTGGGTGTAACGGTGCTGTTAGTGGATTCACACTTATACAACTATAGATTCACAGTTACATAGTGATAGATTCACACCTTATGAACTACAGATTCACACATTATGAACTACAGATTCATACCTGATACTCTGTTTTGCAGTGATGGGTATTCATGTTTGGATTCACACTTATACAACTATAGATTCACAGTTACATAGTGTTAGATTCACACCTTATGAACTACAGATTCACACATTATGAACTACAGATTCATACCTGATAATCTGTTTTGCAGTGATGGCAGAGGCAGTAGATGAACTAAGTTTACACGTTGATGGCTCATCTTCGATTGCAGGTTTTAAGTTTTGATTCATGTTTGATGAATTGTATAGATTTATGTTTGTTTTTTTCGAATTTAGGATTTATGTTTAGATTGATTATGTAACCATGTATTTGAGTTTTAGATTCACACTTATACACATATACATTCACAGAAACGTAGTT
>NXFB01000245.1:85716-97605 GCA_002525835.2 Ipomoea batatas | reverse complement strand
CCAAACATGGATGCAACAAGGCAACCATTTTCATCAGTAATTTCCACATCTAGTTTACACCTAGTATGTTTTTTAGATTAGCATTGTTGTATTTTGTCCCGAAATTTCCATTAGCAATTTCCACTTCCATCAACCTAATGCTCATCCCAAAATCAATTCAGCAGTTCCACATTGTCTATGTCTTCATCCCTCTAATTCCTCCATGTGTAAATTAATCAACAAGAAATGAAATCAACAAAAAGGGAAGCCGTTTGAGCACACAAACTTTGCCGCTTCCCAGGGTGCTGGAACGTTGCGGCCTAGGCTTCCCAGGATAAAACGTGCTACGATCCGCCGTTTGAGCACACAAACTTGGACCCGGCGAACTAAACCGTGGGATGAACGCAGATGGCTTGAAGGAAATATGAGCAGGGTTTTGAGGGAGAAAACAGTGTATTCGTGTGTTCTTGGTGTGTGTATTTTTCCAAACCTGCTGCTCACAACAAATATATAGTGAAGGATGGGATCATTGCATTAAATCTGGCATTTAATCCCCATTCGTAACCTCCACCCACTAGCAACCTATTTACACCCACTACTAATCCATTTAATCAAGAAATAAACTCTGAAATAATGATTGGAATTAATCATATTAATTCTGTAATATTAAGAGTCATTTATGAACGAATCCAGTAGGTGAACGGTCGCAATCAAGAGGTCACCAAAGTCGCTGTTCGAGACATCGTTCATGTCTGCGTACCTTCGAGACATAGTTCGTGTCGTGAGACGTCGAGAAGTGCTGGCTTCGAGACATCGCACTGCAACGAGACATCAAATTGGTCCGCGAGACATCGAACGCGTGTGTTGCGCGATATCGCCCTCGTACGCGACTTGGTTCGAGACATTGGACTACCTCTCGACAGGTCAGTGTATTAGATGTCTCGAACGAGAGATCAATTCGATCTCATGTGGTCTGAGATGGAAAACTCGTTCGAAAATATGGCATAACTTAGCCCGCAAGGCCTGCCAATTTTTCGGACGACATTCGTGCCCGCGCACACGAGTTCAAGCCTTTCGAACTCATTTTGGGATTTGATTTGCACCCCCCCTGCGCGCGAGAGAGAGCATCTATGCTATACAAGTTACTTAGTCATAAAAAGTCTCTTGTATATATAGTGGTGCAAAAGTTCATTCCAAACCAATGTGGGACAAAGCTACATAAGCTTTTCCTCACTTGAAATCCATCTCAAATGGGTCTACTTTGAGAATCAATTTCTCATTCACCCATTATCCATTTTGAGCGTATAATATATCGATCACTTCGTCTAAGAACGAAGAACCCGAATCCACTTAAACCCGACCCAAAATCGGAAGTGGAACCACCTATATTTATACCACAAAATGGCCACTTAAAATGCCATTTTTAGTGCAATTTTCCAACATATATTAGTGGGGGGGGATGCATCGTTGATTGTTGAAAAGTTCCTTCATAAGAAGGAGTTGTGGTCTACATTTTGCTTTGACTATGATGTGGATGAGTACGATCAGCTCTCGCGTGTGTTTTGGGCAGACCCGGTTGCGCGGCAGAATTTTGAGTGCTTTGGTGATGTTGTGTCTTTCGATGCGACGTATAAGACTAACAGGTATGTGCATATCTCCACCAATTCATGTGCATCTCTAGTGTCATTGGGGTTTTCTGCTGTGTTTGAGTAGAATATATATTAGTGTGTGCATTTATGTCGATAGCCATGTGCACGTGGGTAGTATTTTCAGGGTAATAGTGGCTCTAGTTGGGCCTTTTTGGGTTTGATGATTTTCCACTAGTTGCATGATTAAATGTATTATTGGTTCTTCTTCACTTAGGTTCTAATTTGTTTTGTTTCTAATGTATGGAGCTGGAATGTGTGTAGGTATAATCTTGTGTTCATTCCATTTACTAACATGGATAATCACAAGAAATCAGTGATGTTTGCAGCAGGGTTCATTGCGAAGGAAGATATTGACTCATGTGTGGTTGCTTGATAATTTCAAGCGAGCTATGGGCCACGAGTCGACATACGTTGTCACCGATCAAGACCTATCTTTACGGGTAGCTGTGCCAAGGTTTTTTACGTTTGCACGGCATCGATTTTGTATGTGGCATATTATGACGAAGGTGGGTGATAAGGTTCGGGTGGTGCTTGCCAATGATCAGCCTTTTCGTCGGGATCTTAACGCTATTGTGTGGGATGAGTCTATAACAATAGAGCAGTTTGAGTCTAAATGGCTTCAAATTATGGAGGTGCATGGGCTTGCTGAGCATAGGTGGCTTCAGTTGATGTTTGAGTTGCGTGCATTTTGGATTCCTGCTTTGTTTTTTGGGACTTACCTATGAGTGGTTTGGTGTGGTCTACATCTCGGTCCGAATCCTAGAATAGTTCATTTGGGGGCTGTACTAATTGCCATGCAAGCTTAGTGGAGTTTTTTATTCACTTTGAAGGTGCGATTGATAGTCAAAAGCATAAGTAGGCTAAGCTCAATGCTGTATGTGAGGGATATTTGCCCGTGGTTAAGACCCATTTGGCTATTGAGCGTTATGCTGCTTCCGTTTATACCATTACTATTTTTTATGACGTGCAGGCAGAGATTGTTGCTGGTTGCTTTGAGTGCCGTGTTTTGTCGTTTGTGGCTGATGATGATGTAAAACGCGTTGAAGTAGAGGGGGGAAATGGTGTTGTGTGTGTTGTCGTCTTTCATATTGCTGAAACTACTGCTTCTTGTTCGTGTCGGATGTTTGAGCGTGTTGGGTTGCTTTGTAGGAATATTTTTCTTGTTTTGAAGGATGCTCATGTGGACTCCATTCCGGCGTGCTACGTTGTTTCTCGGTGGACACATGATGTGTACAAGCGTCCGATTTATGATATAGATGGTGTGCACGATGCTTCTGCTTTGCGTGGGAATTCTAGCAAGAGCGCCATGAAGGAGGTTTGGAATGATTTTTATAGTTGCGTTGCACTTGCTGGGGATAACTTCGATCGTGTATCGGAGTCGTCTCCTATTTTGAAGGAGTTGAAACTGTCATTTGTGGATGCGGACAGTACTTTGGGTTCGTCCATAGCTAAGTCTGGTGTTATTCGTTCCTTTGGTGGGGTGCTTGCCTCTTCAGAGATTGTTGTCCACCCTCCTACTGTTGCTAAGAACAAGGGGTCTGGGAAGCGGTTCAAAACTGCAAAAGAGCTTGCTCTGGAGAAAGCCGCGCAGTATACTCGTGAGTGTGCCACGTGTCATAAATGCAATGGTCATGACAGCTGTAATTGCCCGTTAAATCCAAAATCAAAATCAAATGTGCAGTCACAGTCGAAGGTGAAGGCAAAATCCAAGTCCAAGGCCAAGGCGTAGTTTCCATTGCTTACATGTTACTGTGGGGAGTTATTTTACTTTTTCCTTTTTAGGAATTTGTTACTGTTTGTGTTTAATACTGAACAACATTATCTCGTTAAGTGTTGTTTTATTGTTTCCGGTCTTCTTTGCTTTTGTCACTTTCTTTGGTAAACTAAGGTGTTTCGCCCGTGTGCATTTACTTTCAATTCTGTGTGCACGTGTGTATGTGTTTTGGTTTGTTGGTGTTATTTGGTTCTATGCTCTCCATTGAGTTGCCACGCGCACTTGTTTTCGCCCATGTGCATTTACTCTCATTACTGTGTGGACGAGTGTATGTGTGTTGTTTCTTACTATGTGCATTTACTCTCATTATTGTGTGCATTTACTGTCATTTCAGTGTGCATTTACTGTTGGTTAATAGTTTCCATTCTTCCTTGCTTTTGTGAATTTCTTTGGTAAACGAAGGTGTTTCGCCCTTGTGCATTTACTTTCAGTACTATGTGCACGTGTGATTGTGTTTTGGTTTCTTGGTGTTATTTGGTTTTATGCTCTCCACTGGGGTGCCACAGACTCGTTTTCACCCGTGTGCGCATTTACTGTCATTACTCGTGTGCACATTTTATGCTTTTAGGGGAAAATTAAAACTTACTAATTACATCAGAATGTGCACATTAGATCGTCACCATGTTCTTGGTGGGTACATTTTGTTGCTCACTGTTGCTGCTCCACAAAATTCAAAAACAAAGCACCCGCGAACACAAGTCCCCTGAATGACATACTTCAAAAACATATCAGCTACGACCACTACTCTATGTCACCCTCTATACCATATCCATTGTTGATAAGACTCCGAGATACCCTTATTTCAGGCACATTTTAGGGTGTTTTATCGCATCTATAGCATCCTTATTTGGTAAATTATGTGCATAAATGCTTGAAAATTACTAACTGATGCACAGAAGCTACTTATAGTTCAAAGGAAGTAAAACAGGAGCCCCGGGAGCATATAGAACCAAAAGATGAGCTTAAAGAGCAAACCAGGCAAAAGTGGAGCCCGGAGGACCAATCTGGAAGGCCACACGCGTGTGAGCAAGCGTGGAAACTTTCCAGAAGCTCCCCACGCACGCTCACACGCGTGTGAGAGGCGTGGAGGCGTGATGCGCGAATTTCAGCTAGGGTTGTCATTTCGGAGACTATTTAAACCCCTTTAATGAATTTTCAAAGGAGGATTCCAGAATTTTAGTCTTCACTTTTCTTAGTTTTTCTTTGGAGAGTTTTCTCCATTTTTCTTAGTTTTTAGATTAGACCAATCTCCATTGTAGAATACAACAAGCTTGGATTGAAGATGTTCTTCTCTCTAGGTGATCTCTATTTCATTTCTATAATTTTAGTTATCTTGTTCTTGGATTGAATTAGCTTTTACTTTCATTTCGTATCATGAGTAGCTAATTTAGTCTAGGGATTTGGATTGTGTGATTGAATATTGCCTTTGTGATGATCTTATTTCTATATCTTGGATCTATGAGTTTGTGTTGATGGATTATCTATTCTTGTCTTTTGATTGTTGTTTTGATGATATCTTGTTTGGATTTGGCCAATCTAGATGAGAGATTGAGCTCTTGACTCTTTCATGTCTTTGATTAGAGTTAGGATTTAAAGCTTTACACAATCAAAGTTCCTATGGACTTCTTAAGAATAGTAGGATAGTGTGTAGCTTAAGTGTTTGATAAAATGTCTCTTAGAACTTTGGATGCTTGTAGGCACTCCTAAGTCACAAGAAGCCTTAGTACACAAGGTGGAAAAAGACTAAGACAACACACTTTTGAATAGACAATATCCTAGCAATCCTAATCCTTGACTTTAGACTCTCACTATGCAATATTCATGAACTCTATCCAATACCTACCCCTTTTACATATTCCCAAAATCACTTTTACTTTACTACTCTTTTACACCTACAACCAACCAATGAACTACACTCTCATTTGCAATTCCACCCTTCACCACTCTCAAATCCTATGCATGACTCATTCTAGTAAACTCCCGAATGTTTGACACACTTCCACGTCCCTCCTTCGAGACCGACACTCGGGAAGTCACAGACCTTCCGTTTTGTCATACAAATATCTTTTGACGAATCAACCCCTACACAATACTGCTTCTTCAATTGTCCAGGATCCCAAAACCTTACTAATATCCTACAGTTTACAAATTGGTAAATTTAATGATAATGTCATAATCTGTGTCTGCTCCAAAATTAAAAGCAGTCTTCATTAAAAGTGTTCATCATTGGCCGGTAATCAGTTGCCTCGCGTCACATAGCTTGCGAATAGCTCGTGCTGGAATTTTCTTGCCCTTTTAATGTTGGAAACTCAATGTTTGCTGATCTCGTTCATTAGCATTTCCCTCATGTATGTCATTCGTAGGTTGCGTAGATATGCGCGATCACCTTTCACGAGTCCGCACTTCCATGTGTTGAATGTCTACCCGAGGAAGGTTTCCATGTGCCGCATTGTGTAGATTCCACAGTCTACCTTGTTTCGGTTGTCTCTCCACGGCATTTACATACGTGTTGGTGTTACCCTGGCAATGTTTCCACTTCTTGTCACTTCACCCTCGTCATACAAGTGTGTGGAAAACAGGTCAACCTGTACATATAATTTTGAAACAACATGGTTGCACTTCAATTTTGTAGTTCCATAATGTACCAATTCACTGTAAAATATGGGGGATAATGCTCACCAAATCCTCCGGGACCTTCAGATATTTTCTGTTGTTAGAAACCTTCTTGGATGGATGAACGTTTGGTATTCTGTTTCAACAATTACACAGAGAGAGAGAGAGAGTTCTATATGAGTATGCCTCTCCTATTCCCTAGCTAATACACTATTGACTAGGTACATTATTGACTAAGGATCTAACTGAATAATAAAACCAATACAATATAATAAAGGTAATAAAGTAAATACTAATATGGTTAATACTCCCCCTCAAGCGCAAGGTTGCATGGACCCAACGTTGAGCTTGTCGCGTAGAGCCTGAAACCGCTGTGCTGGAAGAGGTTTGGTGAAGATGTCTGTAATCTTATCGCGTGTCGACACAAAATTAACAAGCAAATCACCGGATGCTACTTTGTCATGTACAAAGTGGTAGTCAATCTTCACATGCTTTGTACGAGCATGAAAAACCGGGTTGGCTGCCAAGTATGTAGCACCAAGATTGTCGCACCATAATGTAGCTGGAGTATCGGAGTGGAGGCCCAACTCACGCAGCAGGGAGACCAACCATGTAACCTCAGCTGAGACATCTGCTAAACCTTTGTACTCTGCCTCTGTAGAAGAACGAGCCACGGTGCGTTGCTTTCTGGAAACCCATGACACGAGATTCTTCCCGATGAAGACGGCATAACCACTGGTAGATTTGCGATCTGTAGGACAACCAGCCCAGTCAGAGTCCGAGTAGGCATGGATCTCTGTAGACGGTGATGACACAATACGCAAGCCAAGCTCCTGCGTGCCCTTGACATACCGTAGAACCCTTTTTAACATGGTCCAATGAGTAATGGTAGGTGAATGCATAAATTGACATAACCTATTGACCGCATAAGATAGATCTGGCCTTGTTATCGTGAGATACTGTAGAGCCCCAACAATCTAACGATACTGAGTAGGGTTCTCAAAGAGGTCTTGCTCGGGTGATGCTAGTTGCATAACAGAGGCCGGTGTGGCTAGTGGTTTACAATCAGACATGCCTGCACGGGTTAGAATATCTGCCATATACCGCTTCTGAGATAGTAAAAACCCCTTGTCATGAGCAATAGTTTCTATACCTAAGAAAAAACTTGGAGTCCCAAGGTCCCGAATCTTGAAAACAGAGGAGAGCCGCTGTAACAGAGTGTCGATTAAGGTAGAGTCATTGCCCAACATAGTTATGTCATCGACATAAACCAGTAGAAAAACCTGTGATGTCTTAGACGAGTAGTAAAATAAGGAAACGTCTGTCTTGGAGGGGGAAAACCCAGTAGATAGAAGAAAATCATGTAGCCTTTTGAACCATGACCGTGGTGCTTGTTTCAAACCATAGAGGGAACGTTGCAGGTGACACACATGTTCAGGATGCAACGGATCTTCATAGCCTGGCGGTTGCTTCATATAAACTGTTTCAGCAAGATTCCCATTTAGAAATGCGTTGTGTACATCCAGTTGTCGTAGAGACCAGGAGTTTGAAACAGCCAGCGAAAAAAGCAACCAGACAGTTGTTGGTTTGACCACCGGGCTGAAAGTGTCGAAAAAGTCTTCACCGGCTACCTGGTTGAAGCCTTTTGATACTAACCGAGCTTTATAACGATCTACTGAACCATCAGCTTTGCGTTTGGTACGGTAAACCCATTTGCAGCCTATGATATTCATGCTAGGCGTTGGTGGCACAAGATTCCAAGTGTGATTATGCAATAGTGCATTGAATTCGTGGTCCATGGCATCCCGCCATTGTGAGTGACCAACCGCTTGGGAATAACATGATGGATCAATGGTGGTATTGAGAGCAAAAAACTGCTCTCCCGTGCCCTTTGTCTTGCGACGTGTCCGCATGGCGTGACCACCTTGTTGAACCGAACTTGAGTTGGGTTGTGATTCTGAAGAGGTGGTTTGGGTGGGCGGTTCACCTGCTGAGGTTTGCTGAGTAGGGAGTGGGCGAGACTCCTGTATAACCGGTGGTGACATATGTAAAGGAATCGGTTGAGGTGGAACCAGAACCGGGCCCACCCCATATGGCAAATCATCATGAGACGCCGTTTGATTTCCCTGTAGAGATTGCAAATAGAAAGGGAAAATATTTTCGTCAAAGCGTACATGCCGGCAAATAAAGACAGTACCCGTGTTTAGGTCCAGGCATCGGTATCCCCTAAACGAAACTAGGTAACCTAAGAAAACACAGGGTGTTGACCTGTATTCGACTTTATGACGGTTATAAGGTCAAAGATAGGGAAAGCAGCGACAGCCAAAAACCCTTAAAAAGGTGTATGGTGGATGACTTTGATGTACGCGATAGTATGGTGTTTCAAAGTTTAAAGCAGATGATGGTAGACAGTTTATAAGGTAGGTGGCGGTCTCAAAGGCATAGTCCCAATACTCAAAAGGAGTTGAGCTTTCAGCTAGCAAGGCGAGGCCGGTTTCGACAACATGTCAATTCCGACGCTCATCCCGGCCGTTTTGTTCATGAGTATACGCGCAGGACTGACGGTGAATAATGCCTAGGGACTCAAAGACTCTATGGAGTCGGCGATACTCGCCGCCTAAATCTGACTGAATGGCTTTGATAGAACGCGAGAATTGCCGTTCTACCATCACCCGAAAAACATCAAATATTTTATAAATATCCGATTTTAGCCGTAAGGGATAAAACCAGCAAAAGCGAGTACAGTCATCTACAAATAATACGAAATAACGACATCCCGAATTTGAAACAATTGGTGACGGACCCCATATGTCTGTATAAACTAGATCTAAAACATTATTGCTAGCTTTTGTAACCCTATCTAAAGCAAACCGCGACGACTTGCCCTTTTGACACGAACTGCAAACAGGAGACGAACTGGATTTATTTGGAAGGACTGGACATTGCCGAAGAACACGACTAAGAGCCTGACTATGCGGGTGGCCTAACCTCCGGTGCCATACAACAGAAGACGCTCTAGCATACAGGAACGCGGAGTGACTACGAGGAACCAGAAGTCTGTATAGCCCTCCCGCAGTGGAACCCTTAAGCAGAATTGCCTGTGTTTTGCAATCCTTCACAATAAACAAATTCTTGTGAAATTCAAAGAAAACGTCGTTGTCATTAGTAAATTTATACACAGACATAAGAGGTAAAGACAATTTTGGGACACATAACACATTAGACAGATTTAGTTTTTGAGAGTGGGATTGGATAACCGAGTGGCCCACACGAGTAACGTCCAAACCTGCTCCGTTGCCGACCTTCAGGACATCACCCCCGGAATAAGCGGTGGAATGATCTAACATGTGATCATCCGGTGTCGCGTGCGCGGTTGCTCCAGTGTCGGGATACCAGGCGTCCACTACCGCCGGTTCAGATGCCTCGTTGGAGTATGCAACGTGAGCCTGGGATTCTTGCTGCTCAGAGTACCGCCGGAAACAGGTCACGGCAGTGTGACCATGCAACCTGCAAATTTGGCATCTCGGTGTGCCGTTTCTGCCGCGTCCATGACCGGAGCCGCTGCGGCCACGACCATGTCTACCTCGGCTGTTCGACTGATTCTGGCCACCACGACCACCGCGACCTCGCCCAGCGTAAAAGACCTGCGATCCAGAAGCCACCGTCGATTCTACAGGCATGAGCTCATCGGAATGAATGAACTCCTGGGCTTGAAGGTGATCGGCGAGTTGAGGCAGCGTCACCGGCGTTCCAGGGACGGTGAGGGAGGACGCCATCGCTCGGAACTCCGGGCGTAACCCACGCAGAGCATACAGGATCTGCTCTTCAGCCGATAGCGGTCTTCCAGCAAGGGATAGCGCCTCCACGATCATCTACGCCTTACCTAAATTCTCGGTCGGCGAGGAGTTCCCCTGTCTCAACGTCTGGAATTGGCCGAGGAGGCGAGCGCCGTCGTAATGGAGGTCCATACTTCTTGCGCTGTTTCAATGCCGACGGCCAAATACATAACTTCATCGGTTAACGATGAAATTATTAGGGAAAGGATGGATACATCCTGTTGAACCCAAGTTTGATATGCAGGATTTGGAGTTGGCGGCGTGGAGACAGACGATCCCGCCGGCGACGGAGAGCCGATGGTTGCAGGCGGACATGACATGCTGCCGTCCAAATACCCTAGCAAGTTTTGGCCTTTAAGGAACGGGATGATTTGAGTTCTCCAGTATAAATAGTTACGGGAATTTAGTTTTATGGAGATATGGTGATGGGCGGTGGTGACGACAGGGTTGGGCGGTGGAACCGCCGGCGGTGGGGCTTGGATGACCGCACGGTCGGTGTTAGATGGTTGCGCCATAAGTTTTGCGAACGGAAAACAGAAAAGACCTAACACTACTGATACCAGATGAACGTTTGGTATTCTATTTCAACAATTACAGAGAGAGAGAGAGAGTCCTATATGAGTATGCCTCTCCTATTCCCTAGCTAATACACTATTGACTAGGTACATTATTGACTAAGGATCTAACTGAATAATAAAACCAATACAATATAATAAAGGTAATAAAGTAAATACTAATATGGTTAATAGGATGAGTTATCGATGATTTCAATTTTCATCTTAAGTAGGTCGAAGCTTATCATGTAGAAGTGCTATTCCTGGAGTATTGGGAATATCACCTGCAGAATGTAAGTAAAGTTAAGGATGGGGTGGGTGCAAGTTGCACTTGTGTAAGTACCCGTGTGAACCTACCATAAGGCTTAATGAGGTTTGTGCACCTTTCGTGAAATGTGTGTGCATTTGTTAACATGTATACATCTGACCAATTCTTGTGAGGTGCTAGCTCCCACCCTACCATTCTGCATGTGTGCACTTGGGTCAGTACCCGTGTACACCTACCCTTCGGGGTTAATAAGGTCTGTGCACCTGTCATTTAATGTGTGTGCATCTGTTAAATGTGCAGCAATGTCTTAATCATTTACCATGTCCACATCTGACCACTATTTGTAAGGGGAGGGCTCCAATCTTGAGCCAACCGAGAACAGAACCAAACCAACCTTTGTCTCCTAGATTTCTTGTGTGCCACTACAGTTTGGAGCTGCATTGATTGATTCATTATTAGCTGACATGGACAAAACAAGTGCGCTTGTTATTTAGTTTACGTTCAGAATTCAACCATGGTGGTGGGTGATGCGAATACCCTCCTTGGCGCGCCATTTGTATTCTGGTGCTCTCGGTGATTTAAAATGCATGCCCATGTGTTCATGATCCCAACCAATACCTCCTGCTCCATCAGTAGGGATGTGAAGTCCAATAACCTAGCAACTCTGTGTTTGTATGTGAACAACACCTCATACCTGCATCGTGTGGGGTGTTAATGTTTTATCATATAAGGGTCATCATAGTAATGTGTAGAGAAATCAAAATCTGAATTCAATTTCATGCGGGGGAAAAAAATAAATTAGGTTATCGACTTCTTAATCCATTACATGTCATTGTTAACGCTCTGTGCAATCCATTGGTGGATGACGAATGGCTGGGGGATTTCTTCATACTTGATGCCCATAATTTGGCTTATGTAATTGCATAGCATTTCCATTTGCCCGTCTTCTCGCTCAGCCTCAGTCCTTTGTGGTCGGGGCGCCGAATGGAGGGCCGCATAGGTTCTTCTTCCCGCTGTCTTGGACTCCAATAATTTGCTGGTTCAAGAACACATGTTAGAATATTCTGTAGTACCATTTGACAATGGTATGTGCATTTCGTTTCCATGATCCCATATTATTTGCAATAAGAATACATATTTGCTGCAAACGCAGTTGTTAATTATTTAGGTTGGAAATTATTACCTCCGCTGGGGTGTTTATTATTTCACGACTTGG
>NXFB01000245.1:41248-57527 GCA_002525835.2 Ipomoea batatas | reverse complement strand
AACTTAACGGATTATCATAAAAGTAAGGTTAAATTAGGTAATCTCTATTAATAATATTAATCTGAATTATATTATCTTAACCATCTATTTGATTAAATAATTCATCTGAACCATTCATTTGATTAAATAACTTGACCGCCATTTTTTCTACCCATTTTAGGCATAACTCCCTTTGGCTCTTATTAGTATAGTAGATATATTACATATAATAATGCATATTACATAAAAGTAAAGTTTATTCCCTACCACACATACTTTTAAGTAATATTTAGAGTAAATTCCTTTTTTGGTCCTATACTTATTGTGTCTTGGACACATTTAGTCCGCTTTTATTAATTTGACCACATTTTGTCCAAAGTTATCAAAAAGTGGACAATGTTAGTCCACATCCTACTTTACCATTTGATGACCGTGAAGTGCAAGGGCATTTGTGTCCTTTCATGTCTAAATATTCATTTTCCATCATCTACCCATATCAGATTCTCTCTCCTTCTATCTATTGCCACTAATAGAAGAGAGCCCTAAGCACAATCCAGCCCTAAGCGGGAAATTTAGAAGAGAGCCAAAACACGGGAATATGAGTAGATTCTTCGCCGTCTAAACAACTGGAATCCAGTAAACCACTGCGCGGGCGGTTAGAAGCTGAGAAGGATCAGCGCAAAAGCAGACAAATTAAATGAGAGATTCCTAAGCACAAATTCCTTTCACTCACAGTTCATGTGGACATCGAGGGTTTGCGGGTTGAACTTCTTTAGGGTGAGAAACGGAGAAATGCGATGGGGAAGAAGGGCTAAACAGTGATGAGAAGTTGCAGTTTGAAACCGATCGAGTAATGGAGCATTTATTTATTTGTTTGCAGCTATGGAATAAACATCATTTGTACGAGAAAGGAAAGAGAAGGTTGCAGTGAATGAATTGGAGTTTGTAATTAATGAAAAACAAAAACAAAACCCAGAAACAAAAAATGTCCAACAGGCAACAGCTTTCCAGAAGTTTTTTTGTGTTTCTTTTTCACATTTAGTATCTGATATGGGTAGATGATGGAAAATGAATATTTAGACATGAAAGGACACAAATGCCCTTGCACTTCACAGCCATCAAACGGTAAAGTAGAATGTGGACTAACATTGTCCACTTTTTGATAATTTTGGACAAAATGTGGTCAAATTAATAAAAGCGGACTAAATGTGTCCAAGACATAATAAGTATAGGACCAAAAAAGGAATTTACTCTAATATTTATTATTCCATTCTTAACTTATTGTAAGTGTTTATTGTATGTTAATTTATAAGATTATATGTTCTAATTAATTGTTGTACTTGGTAGATATATATTGGTGAAATATAAATTCTGTAGTCATCAATTTGATGAGAGGCGTTGAGTAGATTAAAAAAAAATGTATATTTGTATAATGTAGTTAATGAGTCAAGTTGTGTGTATATATATGCAATAGGTTGAATAAGGATTAACCCAACCTGGCGCATTAAAAAAAAAATCTATGCATCAGATTAATTGGGAGAAATAAAAACGCGTGTGTGCATATGGAGCATTATGATGTGTTCATATTAAGCATGTCCATATATATTTATATTTAACGAAAAGTTTTTAATCAAATTCTCTCTCTAGTCTCATCTAGGGTTTTGGTTCTCTCCTAGGGTTTTTCCAGGTTTCTTCCGTCGTTTCTTCAATCTTTCTCCGGTTTTATCATCGGCTTTTCCCAGTTAGTTGGTTTCGACGATAGGGTTTGCGGGTTTTGTTTCTGTGCTGCATGGCTTCTCCGACGCAGGTGAACGGGGTGGCGGGCTTAACTGCTTGATGGGCGGACATGGTGTTGGAAGACAAAGAGGAAGCCTTTGAGCCGGTGGAGCTTACTGGGCAGACCAAAGGGGAGGGGGAGCATGAGACATGGCCGGTAGTCGGTCGCTTCTTAACGGCAAGAATGGTGAAGCTCGAGTATATGAGACAGGTGTTGGCTTCCGTCTGGAAGCCAGTTAAGGGCGTTCAAATCACGGAACTCCAACCAAATTTATTCATGTTTGTTTTCTTTCATGTGACTGACATGCAATATGTGTTGGATGAGGGGTCGTGGTAATTCGATAATTGCATGCTCGTTTGCAAACAAGTTCAGGACGGCGTTTTGCCCGGGGACGTCAAACTCGATTCAGTTGACATGTGGGTGTAGCTTCATGATGTTCCTGTTGGCTACACCTCTAGTTTGATCTTAGAACGGATTGGGAATTTCCTTGGTTCTTTTGTCAAGAGTGATGAGAGGTTTGCAGGGGCACCTTGGCTAGACTTTTATCACATTCGGGTGGCAGTACCGGTGGATAAACCGATCAAACGGAGGATGAAGCTCTTGAAACGCGATAAATCGTGGAGTTGGGTGACCTTTAAGTATGAGCGCTTGCACTGCTTTTGTTTCTTTTGTGGTATGATGGGGCACACTCACAGGTTTTGTTTGAAAGTAAGGGAGTCGCCAATCCTGGTCGAGCAGTACCCATTTGGGGCTGAGTTGCGGGCAAGGCAGCGCCGGGGGCCAAGGGCGATCGGGGATAGCTGGCTGGTGCCGGTCGGAGGTTCGCCGCGGGTGGATGGGCAGCCGGAAGCTATTGTCGGCAGCCATGACAATACGGCTGCGGTCTCGATTCTGGTTGATAGGTAGGAAACTAGGGCCGTGGCCACGGCCGTGTCTAAGCGCCGTCGTGATGGCTCTGGCGGAGGGTTGAGGCGGCACGGTGGAGCGGGTGGTGATGTTGTTATGGCAGAGGTTTCAAAAAACTTGCATGTGGCGGGTCTTGGTTCCCAGACCCGCCCATCATCATGAGTACCTTGAGCTAGAACTGTCGTGGCTTGGGTAATCCACGTACAGTTCATGAGGTGGTGGACCTTGTGTCCCGTAAGAAGCCCGAGTTTGTTTTTCTTATGGAAACCAAGGTGACACGGATTCATGCAGATCGACTCCATGTCAAGCTTGGTTTTGAAGGCTTGTTTTATGTTGATAGTGTTGGGTTGAGCGGTGGTATGGCTCTACTTTAGAGGAGGAATAATTCTGAAAGGTTGTTAAACTTTTTAAGAAATCATGTGGATGTGGAGGTATCTATTACGGGGCTGGGGGTTTGGAGGATGACGGGTTTCTACGGCTTCCCTGAGCGGAGTCGGAGGAGTGCGTTTTGGGATCTTTTGCAAACTTTTGCAGGACGATCCTCGCTCCCTTTGGTGGTTATAGGGGATTTCAATGATCTCCTGTTCCAGCATGAAAAGCGCGGGGGTAATCCGAACCCTGATAATCTGCTTTGGGGATTTGGTGAAGCTGTGGAGGATTGTGGTTTAGCTCAGTTGCCAATGCAGGGCTATCAATTTACTTGAGAGAGGGGCAGAGGGACCTTAGATTGGATGGAGGAGAGGTTGGATAAGGTTCTCGCAGGTGCAGAATGGTGTCATTCAATCCCGGAGGCAGCTGTGTCTAATATTCCTACCCGTAGTTCAGATCATTCGGCTCTCTTCTTGGGAGTCAAAGGACATGTGCGGACACTCCATGGTTTGCGCAGGCCCTTTAAGTTTGAGATGGCCTGGGTCTATGACGAGGGCTGTAGAAGGCAGGTGGAGGAGGCGTGACACGAAGGGAGAGATGCTGGTCTGTTAGATTGTTTACGACTCTACGGTGATAGGCTTCTCCGCTGGGGTGGTGACCATTTTCACAAGTTTGGTGAAAAGATTAGCACACTTCAGAAGAATCAGCTACTACTTAACGGTCAATTGCACCCCCACTCTCTCGGTGAGTACCAGCGTCTTGAGACTGAGTTTTGTTAGTTGGAAGCCCAAGAGGATGCCTTCTGGAGGCAGAGGGTGAAGCAGCATTGGTTACGATGGGCGGATGCCAATACTAAGTTTTTCCACAGGTACGCTTCTGCTCGTAAAAAGAAGAACACTCTCTCTAGGTTAAAGAATGTTAGGAATAAAATGTAATAGTTTTGATGAACCAAATTGTAATTTTTATTAGTCCCCTTATTTTATTTTAGAGTCTAATGTACAATCTCCAAAGGTCCAAGTCTAAAGTCAAAGTCATACGAATTTGAAGAGAATTAGACTTAATCAGCATATTGTTACTTATTAATTATATGCTGTGAAAGTCATCAAAAGAGGAATGGAAGGATGGACAAGGAGCGCATTGCACAAGTCAAAGGTTTCAGGTTTGAAACCCAGGATCAACATTTTATTTGGTAAACATGAGGATGACTCAACAAAGGAAGGAAGACAACTTTCAGGATGACAAAGTGAACAGTAAAGCTGGTTCGAATTTATTCAAGAATGAGAAAATGCTATTAAGGCCATTCTGAGAATAAAGAAGATTTGAGAAGAATATTAACCAATGAGTTAATGTGGAGCAATGGTCAAAGTACTTGGCATGAGCTAGAAGGTCCAATGTTCAAATCCAGATGTGACGAATTTATTTTAAGCATATCAGGATGATAATCTGTTTCTAGATTACACACTGGAAGTCCACATCCTTGGGAGCGAAAATACAAGGAAAAATTGAATTCTTGGAGATAAAATTCCTAAGTGGAAATTTAATTTTTGGTAACAAAAATTCAATCCAAAATTTATTTTTGGAAAGAAATTGGAGCCAAAATTAAATTTAATTTTGGGATAATAATTCGAAAATCCAAAATTAATTTTTGGAGGCAAAATTCGAATTAAGCAAGTGAAGACCAACTTGGAGGTGTCGGTGATTTTCGATGATATAATTTATGCTCAAGCAAGAGCCACCGGAGGAAATATTTTGGAGAGATCAACTTGACATGCCTGAGAAAAAGAAATGCAAAAGTCAAGTATTCATACTTGAGAAGTCAAAATTGGTGGCCATTTATCAAAGGAGATTTCAAGGTCAGATTGAGTGAAAACAATTGGACGAATGGGCTTCCACTAAAAGAGTAATGACAAGGAGCAATTTTTCAAAATCATCTGACAAAGGCCATGGAGAGCTTCAGAACAAGTTGTCAAATTATTTCAAGATTCAAAATGGACGATCAGGATTGATAGATCCACAACGGGTAGATACCTTCTTCAAGCTATAAATACCCATGCAAGACTTGAAGACATGCACCTCTCCACATCACAACATCTGAGCAAATATTGAGCAAATATTGAGCTATCTAGCACCTCTCCACGCTCAGGAGAAAAGCTCGAGAGTACAGCATTGTGCGGGATACTCGGAGGAGTGCGGCTTTGTGCAGAACACTCGTGAAGACTAAGTGTAGCTGGGTGCAAAACGCTTGGTTGAAGAGCGTAGCTGGGTGCAAGACGCTCGTGAACGTAGCTGGGTGCAAGACATTCGGGTTTGAGTGTTGCTGTAGGCAAAGAGCATTCGGAGTAGCAAATGCTAGAAGGGCACTGATCCACTATTTGTATCTGGTTGATTGAAGATAGTGGAAATCTTCCTTGGAGTGAAGGATGAAGTGGAGTAGGAGAATTACACCATCTCCGAACCACTATAAATATCTCTGTCTCTTTACTTTACTTGCACCATATTTATTCTTGCATGCATATCCCGTACTAACCCACTAACTGATATATCCTTCTGGGTCTTGCAAAGTCATACGTGTGCATGCATTGCATATTTTATTACAAGTCTTCATAGTCAAAGTGCATGTTCTGATCATTTCAATTTCCTAGAGCTTGTTTACTATTCATGCACTATTCACACACTATTCCTTACTATTCACTCACTATTCACATTTATTTGTAAGGGATTCCTCCTGATTCATACAAATCCATTTACTATTCATTCTTTATTTATCATCTGGGTTTGCTATCTCTTTTGTGTGCATGCGATATATCTCTTCATATCTGATCAAGTTATTTATAGCACTTTACATACTGATATTCCGCTGCGAACTCTAAGTTGTTTATTTGCTTTATGCTTGCTACCTAGAGTTGAATTTACCAAAGTGTTATAATTTTTGAATTTGCTGAAAAGTCTATTCACCCCCCCCCCTCTAGACTTTTCCCACCCTATCGGGACCAACAAGTGGTATCAGAGCGGTTGTTCTAATCGACCAATATATTTGGTCACTCTGAACAGATCTAGAAAATTTTCTTTGCTATATAAAATAAATGCACATGATGATGAATTTTATCTCAAGTTATTTACAGGGAGACTTTGAGGAATGGAGAACAAAACTCTCAACTGCACACTTACGTATGTGGGATACAGTGAGGCCTATGCCTAACCAGGTTTAGAACAAATGTACTTCACTTATCAACACTAAGGAAGGTGACCAAGAAGATACCGTGAAAGGAAATGAACAATGTAGTAGTTCTTCAAAAAGTAGCACTCCTTCTGAAAGATTCAAACGTATAATGGAGCGTGATGACACAGAAGAATCATCAGCATCTTTGGAAGAGTCAACTTCGAGCTGTAACATCCATGAAATGTTGAAAGTTGATTCAAGATGTTGCATGGCAAACACAAATGATGATGAGGTAAATTCTTTATCAATATCTAGTTCAAATTTGAGTGATAATGATGTTTGCGTTAATCCTATGGATTCAGTTTTGGAACTGATGAAGGACTTTGAAAATGTGAAAGCTACTCATTATCAACTCAAAGAGTGCAATAGTTCTTTAATTCTTGAAAAAGATGAAATAAATAAAAAACTGCAAAATGCTTTATCTGAGGTGAGAGACTTAAAGGCTGAAATTATTCGTCTTCAAGAAGAGTGTAAATCTAGGGAAGTTCGAGAACACAACTTAAGGGAGGTTATTGCAACATTTACTCATTCGTCTAAAATAATGGACAAAATGGTAAATATGCAAAAATCGCCAAACGATAAAACCGGACTCGGTTATGATCCGTCGTGTTCTCAAACCTCTCAAAGATTGACCGATTCTACTACTACTTTAAATAATAGAGTGCATGTGGTAAAATTCGTTAAGAGTCAAGATAGCACAATGAGACAAGGATTTGGGTATCAAACAAAAGCCAAAAGTAGCACTGTACGGCCGAATGCTCAAAGAAATAATTTTTCGCCAAATCAGTCTATGAAAAGGCGTGGATTTAATTATTCAAAAAGATACACCAATGAGTTAAGTGCATATAGACCACATTGGAAAATGGGAAAATTTCCAAATAGTGGAGCTAGGAGATTTTCTCCTACATAGTCATATTGGTCTGAAAATATTAAACCTTGGACTAGACCAAGATTTAATAAGTTCAAACAATATGTTTCCCAGGTGCCATATAGTAGAGTAAATTTTCAAAATCATGCACCAAAAATGTTTTCAAAAGTTAGGTATGATTATAATGCTGATAATGGTTTCAAATCACCTAATCTTAGATCAGTGAGATCTAGGTGGATTTGGGTACCAAAAAATACTAACCTCCAAGGACCCAAGCAAAGCTGGGTACCCAAAAGTTGTTTAAATTGATTGCAGGAAGTCTGGTACTTCGATAGTGGATGTTCACGACGCATGACTGGAAATAAATCTAGTCTAGTAAATTTTAAAAACTATCGAAGGACCAAAAGTCGTTTTCGGTGGAAATAATCAATACGGCACAATAAAAGGGAGCAGGATGAGGAACAGGATGACCCTGAGGATGACAATCAAGATGAGGAGGTTAACAATGAAAGCAATGTGACAAATCAAGCTACTCCTACATCACACGTGAATAATTCCTCACCGCCAACCAACTTCCAAGACAACTTTCAACCAGATCTAAGATGGCTTAGAAATCACCCTCAAGATCTCGTGATTAGAAGAGTACAAGACGGCGTGAAAACAAGATCCGCAACACGAGATACTCTAATCGCATGTTTTCTATCTCAAAACAAGTCAAAAGAAATTGACGAAGCTCTAAGAGATCCAAGCTGGATTGAGACCATGCAGGAAAAGGAACAAAGCGAATGAAGATGGAATCATTGTTAGGAATAAAACAAGGCTAGTTGCAAAGGGCTACTCACAAGAAGAAGGAATAAATTTTGATGAAATGTTTGCCCCGGTTGCACGACTTGAAGCAATATGAATATTCTTAGCCTGCGCAGCTTACAAGAATTTCACAATCTATCAAATGGACGTGAAAAGTGCATTCCTTAACGGCTTAATTGAAGAAGAAGTCTATGATGAGCAACCACCAGGATTTGAGATGCAGATTTTGCAAGTTGCAAAATTGGTCGTAAAAACACTTCCGGAACGTGCAAGTTCTTAGGGGGAAGGTTAGTTTCATGGTTTAGCAAGAAACAAAACTCCATTGCTACAAGCACTGCTGAAGCCAAATATATCGCAGTTGGGAGTTGTTGTTTGCAAATTTTGTGGATGAAGCAACAGTTGAAAGATTACGGAATAAATTGCGAGGACATTAGTATTTTCTGTGATAATACTAGTGCTATTGCGATTTCTCAAAATCCTGTGCTTCACTCACGGACAAAACACATCGACGTACGACATCATTTTATTCGTGACCACGTCGAAAAGAAGGATTTCAGAATCGATCATATTCCCACGGAGAACCAAATTGCCGACATTCTCACAAAACCGTTGTGTGAGTCTCGATTTGCAACTTTAAGGCATGAGATGGGCATGATCGAAATGAGCTAAGTATCACTTTCCTATCCTTAAGCTCAATTTTATTTAATTATGATTTAATGTGCTTAATTTTAATTCTTACGTGCCTATATGCGTATTTGTGTTAAAATTGCATATTGCATGATTTTGTGCTTTAATTTGTGATTAATTATGCATTACGTGATTATGTGTACATGCATGATAATTTGTGCAAATTTTGCACAAATTGTGCTTTAAATCTTTCGAAATGCATGTTTACGAACAATATGTGCACAATGTGTTTTTAACTCTCAGATGATACGTATTTCCCAAACTTTTGTGTTCAAAGTGTTCACATGCTTTTAGTCAAAGTACTGTAGAAAATCTTTGTTGATATCTTTGACATTTATTTCATCTTGTCTTGTAAGTCATGTGATGAAAGGCTATATCTTTGCATGTATTTTGATAGGTGAGCATATGTGTCAAGTTTTTACCATCTTTTACTTTTACTAGAGTAGCTAGAGTAACAAATGTAAGAAACTAGAGTTCTTACTTGTCACTCAGAGGCACTCTAGAGAAAGTGAAAAGAATTTAAGAGTTACACCTGTCTTATGTCAGCTTATTTTCAAACTTTTTTTTTTTGCTCATGATTACGTGTGAGACTTGCTATTTGATTTTATATGATTTTTACGTGTCTCATTTTTTTTTATTATTCATCCCTATTCGAAAATATTTTTGCATGTATCTACCTTTGCATGGATCTATTTCATCAGGGATATTCTTGAGCTAAAGCTACCAATTTTACTCATATACCCTTTGAGTTGACCGAATTACCCTTAAGCATAAAAAGTCCACAATTATTTCATTAAGGGTAAAATAGATATTTGATCTCCAAAACCTACCACAAAAAGCAACGTTTCGCTTCCCAAAATCAAAGTCAGATTTTGAGACCCATTTACTCTCCCTCTTCTCTGTTTCGACGAGGAACACCATAGTCGAACCCTCAAAGCATCTCAAACTCAACTCTCCACTCTACCCACCCCAAATTAACTCCGAAAATGGCACCCAATACTCGAAAAGCTTCTAAGAAGACCTCACCCAAAACCTCTACCCAAAAATTTGAGTCTGGGCATCTGTTCGAACCCATCGACCTGAAGAATGTAGCCACAAACAAAGAACTTGCTCAGAATATTATTGATGGATTAGAAAGGTCCGAACTCTTGAAGGTATGTAAATTTCAATTTACTGGAATTTATGATGATGCCGTATGTGAATTCTTTGAGCATGCAAAAATGAAGAATGATGTGGTTGTCTCTCGTATATGTGGTAGAACTATTTCTGTGAAACAAAGTGACATTAATAGCCTATATGATTTATCTGATGATGTCTCAAGTTTTAAAGGCTATTTCTACGATAAGGATGATTTTTGGAAAATAGTTCGAATGAATAAGGATGAGGCAGTACATAAGTTCTCTGGGTCTAGAGGTGATTTTAAGTGGGAATTTGCTAAGCTGGGGGAAATTATCGCTAAATGTTTGCTGTGTAAATTGGGAGGCTTTGATAGAATTACACTGCAAATATCTAGTATTATGCATGCCGTGTTCTATGGTGTCAAAGTAGATTGGGGTGAGATTATTTTTGAAAGGCTAAAGAGCATGGTGATCAAGACCGAGAAACCGGGTTACGGTTTATTAATTGGAGAACTCTTGAGGAAGAAAAAGGTAAAAATGGGAGAGATGAAACCTATACTTGCTTGCAAGTATTTGTTTCGGGTAAATGTAAAAAGGCCAAGTGAGGAAGATGATCCCATTTATCATGTCCCTTTGAGAGTGTTCAAGAAGCCTAGGACTCCTCGAGTTGAAGTGGGAAACAAAAAGAAAACTTCTAAGGAAGAAAGAGTTGTTTTAGAAGTTTTAGAGGAGATGAGTTGTGAGATTGGAGATTGTGGACGTGCTAACTTTAATGAGAATAATGAGAGCTATGATGTTGAGGGGGAAAGGAGAAATGAAAATGTGAATATGGATGATGTTGAGGGGGAAGGAAGAAATAATAATTTTGGTATGGTTGAGAGTGATGAGGATCATATCTTTGAGGGGGAACAAAATCAAGAAAATTTTGAGAGTGGAAATGAGAATGTGACCGAAAGAATTGATGAGGAAGCAACTCAAGAAAATATTAGGGATCAACAAGAGGGTGTGGCCGGAAGATTAGAAGAAAATATAGAAGAGAATGTGGAAGGAAATATGACTGAAAATATTGTTGAAAATGTGATTGAAATGGAGAAGGATATGGCAGCCCAAGAGGATGTCCAAAATGACAGTTTTATGGCAGGATTTCATAGTAATTTTGAAGCCCAACAAGATGATTTTACAAGGGCTAATGAAGAGAACCAGATTGATGGAGATGCAGCAGCAGTACAGGTAGAGCAAACTGGAGAAGATGAGCCTCATATCAATCAAATTGAGGTCATCAATCTTGAAGAAAACTTGACTGTTAGGCAGGATAAGCAGCAGGATAACTCACAGTATGAGCTACAGGATGACCAGTCTGGAGAAAATTCAAACAGTGGAGGAGATGTTAATGCACAGATTTTGAAACACTTGAAGGAGATCAAAGCTGCTATCAACTCAACCAACAATTTTGCAAAATTGGAAGCTCAAATTAGTGAGGTAAATCCTATGGTGAAAGGTTTTCTTAACAATTTTGTTAATGAATTGCTAGAGGCACTTGATCAAGAAAAGATAGCAAGCAAGGAACTTGTGCAAGGGCATCACTCCGACAACATTATACACAAGATCCGAACTGAAAAGATTATGTACCGAGTGGCAATTGAACTTGACAAACTGAGAGCTGTTTGCGAGGAAGGATATCAAGCTGAATTGCCAAATTAAAAGAGGAGCTTGCAACCGTAAAGAGCACAAACATTGCACTGACAAAAACCATAGAGGAGATGGCAACGTTGCTGAAGGAAGTACGGTCTGCACAACGTGGCGAGCATACTATAATTAAGAACATTTGGGATGCTACCAAAAAGGGGGAAAGATGAATGACCCTCTCATTTTGGTGGTGGTGGCAGTGGCTCGGGCGATTGAAATGGAATTGGCAATAGCTTGGATGTTTGAAATGGTATGAGAAGTACTTTATTTTGGTATGTACGTATGTGACTTAATGACTTGGTACTAGTATGCTTGTTTAATATATCTTGGAGATTATGTTATTTTTTTTTGGAAGTCATAATTTTTAGACACACATGTTATTATGTGTAAATGCAACTTGAGGGAGAAAAACAAAATTGACAAAATTAGAAATATATTGAACCTCAAAATAAAATGCATGATGTTTAGAAGGTGTCTAAAAATAAAAATTGAGTCCGTAGGTCCAATTTTTGTTAAACTCGTCAAATTGGCTAGTCAAATAAAATAAGAAAATAAAAATATCATTTTTTGATAGACTAGGCCAAAATGTTCGGGTATAGGTTTTGGTATCATCAAAAAGGGGAAATTGTTAGGAATAAAATGTAATAGTTTTGATGAACCAAATTGTAATTTTTATTAGTCCCCTTATTTTATTTTAGAGTCTAATGTACAATCTCCAAAGGTCCAAGTCTAAAGTCAAAGTCATACGAATTTGAAGAGAATTAGACTTAATCAGCATATTGTTACTTATTAATTATATGCTGTGAAAGTTATCAAAAGAGGAATGGAAGGATGGACAAGGAGCGCATTGCATAAGCCAAAGGTCTCAACTTCGAAACCCAAGATCAACATTTTATTTGGTAAACATGAGGATGACTCAACAAAGGAAGGAGGACAACTTTCAGGATGACAAAGTGAAAAGTAAAGCTGGTTCGAATTTGTTCAAGAATGAGAAAATACTACTAAGGCCATTCTGAGAATAAAGAAGATTTGAGAAGAATATTAACCAATGAGCTAATGTGGAGCAATGGTCAGAGTACTTGGCATGAACTAGAAGGTCCAATGTTCAAATCCAGATGTGACGAATTTATTTTAAGCTTATCAGGATGATACTCTGTTTCTAGATTACACACTGGAAGTTCACATCCCTAGGAGCGAAAATACAAAGGAAAAATTGAATTCTTGGAGATAAAATTCCTAAGTGGAAATTTAATTTTTGGTAACAAAAATTCAATCCAAAATTTATTTTTGGAATGAAATTGGAGCCAAAATTAAATTTAATTTTGGGATAATATTTCAAAAATCCAAAATTAATTTTTGTAGGCAAAATTCGAATTAAGCAAGTGAAGACCAACTTGGAGGTGTCGGTGATTTTCGGTGATATAATTTATGCTCAAGCAAGAGCCACCGGAGGAAATATTTTGGAGAGATCAACTTGACATGTCTGAGCAAAAGAAATGCAAAAGTCAAGTACTCACACTTGAGAAGTCAAAATTGGTGGCCGTTTATCAAAGGAGATTTCAAGGTCAGATTGAGTGAAAACAATTGGACGAATGGGCTTCCACTAAAAGAGTAATGACAAGGAGCAATTTTTCAAAATCATCTGACAAAGGCCATAGAGAGCTTCAGAACAAGTTGTCAAATTATTTCAAGATTCAAAATGGACGATCAGGATTGATAGATCCACAACGGGTAGATAGCTTCTTCAAGCTATAAATACCCATGCAAGACTTGAAGACATGCACCTCTCCACATCACAACATCTTAGCAAATATTGAGCTATCTAAAGATATTATTATTTCGAAGGAGAGAAGAAAAATATTGGAGAGTGCAAGTATTGAGCTGAATAGAAAAATTCAAATCAGAGAGAAGAAGAAAAATATTTTCTTTGTAAAATCATATCTACTGTGAGTAAAAGGAAAGGAGAGTAGCAGGTACGGCTTGTGAAATCCGAGTTGAATGCGAGGCACTCGGAAGGAGCGTGGCTTTGTGCAAGACGCTCGGGAGCGTAGGGAAACGCTCGGGAGAAAAGCTCGAGAGTATAGCATTGTGAGGGATACTCGGAGGAGTGCGGCTTTGTGCAGAAAACTCGTGAAGACTAAGTGTAGCTGGGTGCAAAACGCTTGGTTGAAGAGCGTAGCTGGGTGCAAGACGCTCGTGAACGTAGCTGGGTGCAAGACGTTCGGGTTTGAGTGTTGCTGTAAGCAAAGAGCATTCGGAGTAGCAGATGCTAGAAGGGCACTGATCCACTATTTGTATCTGGTTGATTGAAGATAGTGGAAATCTTCCTTGGAGTGAAGGAAGAAGTGGAGTAGGAGAATTACACCATCTCTGAACCACTATAAATATCTCTGTCTCTTTACTTTACTTGCACCATATTTATTCTTGCATGCATATCCCGTACTAACCCACTAACTGATATATCCTTCTGGGTCTTGCAAAGTCATACGTGTGCATGCATTGCATATTTTATTACAAGTCTTCATAGTCAAAGTGCATGTTCTGATCATTTCAATTTCCTAGAGCTTGTTTACTATTCATGCACTATTCACACACTATTCCTTACTATTCACTCACTATTCACATTTATTTGTAAGGGATTCCTCCTGATTCATACAAATCCATTTACTATTCATTCTTTATTTATCATCTGGGTTTGCTATCTCTTTTGTGTGCATGCGATATATCTCTTCATATCTGATCAAGTTATTTATAGCACTTTACATACTGATATTCCGCTGCGAACTCTAAGTTGTTTATTTGCTTTATGCTTGCTACCTAGAGTTGAATTTACCAAAGTGTTATAATTTTTGAATTTGCTGAAAAGTCTTTTCCCCCCCCCCCCCCTCTAGACTTTTCCCACTCTATCGGGACCAACAAAGAATGACTTTGATGTGTGGGTTGAGGGTGATGATTTGAATGTTGTTGTTATTGATTACTTCCGAAATATATTTGCTTCAAATATATCTTCTTCCGATGTGGATTCTTTTGTTACTTCTGTTGTTCCACGTGTCTCTCCAGAACAGAATGTGGCCCTCTTTAGCCGTTTGATCAGGAGAAGGTAAAAACCGCTTGGTTCGCCATGTTTCCAGATAAAGCCCTAGGCCCAGATGGCATAAACCCTGGGTTCTATTCGCACTACTCGGATGTAGGTACTGATGTGTCTTCCTTTGTTTTAAAGTGCCTGAATGAGTGTTCTTTCCCGGGCGGCCTAAATGACACCAATGTGGTTCTTATTCCTAAGAAGAACAGCCCTGAGAAGGTGTTTGACCTACGGCCCATTGCTCTCTGCAACGTGGTTTATAAAATCATGGCCAAGATGATTGCTAATAGGATGAAACCTTTGTTAGGGGGACGTAATCTCTGACTCACAGAGTGCTTTTATTCCTAATAGGCTCATCACATATAATATACTCATTGCTGCAGAGGTGGGTCACTATTTGAGTAGGAAGCAGTGTGGTGTAGTTGGATGGGGTGCCCTCAAGTTGGACATAGCGAAAGCATATGATCGTATAGAGTAGCCTTTCCTACGCAGAATGATGTTGGCTTTAGGTTTTCTTGTGGAATGGGTAGATTTGGTGACGTTGTGTGTCACCACAGTCTCTTACAACTTTCTGGTGAATGGCACAAATGTTGGTCAGGTTGTTCCCACACGTGGCATTCGTCAGGGGGACCCTCTACGCCGTATTTATTCATTATTTGTGCTGAGGGGCTCCCCCGGTGTCTCATTTGTTTTTTGCAGATGATAGTCTCTTGCTCTTCAAAGCAAATGCTCAGGAGGTAGGTACTATCAAGCAGTGCCTATTAGATTATGAGAATATGTATGGGCATACGGTGAACTTCCACAAGTCGAGTGTGTGCTTTAGTAGGAACACATCTGAGGTGGACAGAGATGTTGTGGCTGCGGTATTGGGTGTAGTTCAAGCTCCTAATTTCGGGAAATATATGGGTCTCCCATCCTTTGGAGAGAGAGAAGAGAGTCGTGTTCTCATATATTGAGGATAAGATTAAGCACAGAATTGGATCGTAGAGCAAGAAGCTTATTTCACAGGCAGGAAAGGAGATTCTCCTCAAGAGTGTGGCTTAGTCCATTCCTACGTTTACTATGAGCGTTTTTCTACTTCCTGACTCACTTTGTTTATCCATCGAGAGGACCATGAATCGTTATTGGTGGGGAACTTGGAATGAGAAGGGGATACATTGGAAGGTGTGGGACAGACTGTGTGTCCCCAAGAAATTTGGTGGTTTGGGGTTCAAGGATTTGAGGGCTTTTAATCTGGCAATGTTAGGCAAGTAGGCCTGGAGATTTCATACAGGACCCGAATCACTGGTGGCTCGTATCTATAAGGCCAGGTATTTTCCTAAGACCTCTTTTATTGATGCCACTCTGGGAAGCTGCCCGAGTTACTGCTGGAGGAGTATTATGGCTACCCATGAGCTGATTTGTAGTGGGGTAAGAAGGAGGGTGAGAGATGGCAAAGCAACTTTAATCTGGGGCCACCCATGGCTACCTAACGAATCTGATCTAATGGTACAGACTTCTATGCCCCAAGAACTTGATGGCTCTTTGGTTTCAGGGTTGCTTGACCCAGCGACTGGCACTTGGGATCATTCGATCATTCAAGACATATTTGATCAGAGTGACGTAGATCGTATTTTGAGAGTACCGGTTGCACCTAATTATGAGGATTCTTGGTTCTGGTTAGGGGACCCTAGGGGCAACTATACTGTTAAAGATGGGTACAAACGGATTATTGGAAACTTTGTGAATACCCCGGGTACTTTTGATAAATGGCTACATCTTTGGAAAATTAAATGCCATG
>NXFB01000244.1:0-16364 GCA_002525835.2 Ipomoea batatas | reverse complement strand
ACATTACTTTTTTTTTTTTGAAGTATTGTACTAACATTACTTATTGACAAATACAAATACATTCATACAATACAATTGACATCTATGCATAAAAAAATTATATTGACATCTATTCATAAAAGAATTATAAAATTTAAGTCCGTGCATTGCACGGGAAAATTGCTAGTAGATTATAAATAAGACATAAGATCGTGTTGAATAATGACAGTAGAATAAAAGTTACATTTAATGCATGTGCTGATCATTTTGTAGACTTTGTAGTATTTCATGAACCATTGAATTACCTTAATTTATCTATTCATAATCCTGTCGAGATCAAGCTGGGACGTGGGGAGCCTTTGAAACTTGTATGCTCATAACAAAAATCAAACCATATTATATCTTAATAAAGTCTTCATCGCTTCTCTTTTGAAAACTAATGAAAGAGATAATTAAGAAATTATTTTAAATTAGTTTACCAGTTTAATTGTTTTCACATTCCCAACTAATATTCATACTGCGTGACAAAGGCATCCGATGTATTCAATTATGGTCCAGCGAATACAGTACCAGTTTAGAGCATCATCTATAGTAGTGTTCTTTTCTCAATTCTTCAAACAGTGTAAAAACCAACTTGAAATTTTATACTGATGCTACGTTTGGTTTTTGGCAAAATTTATCTCATGAAAATTCATGAATTTTACAGTAAAAAAAAAAAAAAAAAAAACCCGCTTTTGAGCGGCACTTCGCTCTGACTTAGGCTAGTTTTTCATTTTTTTTAAAAATATGTTGTTAGTATTCAATTTTTTTATCGTTTATATTTTATCTTTTTTTTTTTCTTTCCTCCCATATTCTTTTTCCTAATCACACTTACAAAAATTTCTCAAAAACTCCACTATTATGGATGCTCCTACATTGTTAACCTGATATAAAAATTATGTATTTTTCAATTAACACATTTTATACATACAGACAAATAACTTGATAATTACTTACACATAATATGGTATGACACGTATAAAACAGTTAACTGCAAGTATAAAAGGTTATTTTTGGACCAGGATCTACAATGCAAGATAAAATCCTGGTCCATGATATAATTTACCCTTAGGTGGCGTTTGGTTCACGGAATCTTGGATTACCCCAGGTAATAGATTACCTCCAGGAAGGTAATGTGAGATTTTGGGAATGTAAGATTACCTAATGTGTTTGGTTTGGATTGTGGAATATAATATTACTTTGTTTGGTTAAGGGTTATATGGGACAATTTACTATAATGTCCTTATATATATATATATATATTTATTTGTGTGCCTTTATTGTGGTGTATTTTTATTTATTTATATGTATGAATGTATTGATGCTTAATATTAAAAAAATAAATATATAAATATACACACATGTATATTTGATTATATAAAGATATATTTATTTTATATATGTTATTGTGTTAGTATTATTATTATTATTATTATTATTATTATTATTATTATTATTATTATTATTATTATTATTATTATTATTATTATTATTATTATAAGGATTAGTTAACAAGGGCAAAGTCGGAATAATCTAAGATTACCTAAAAAACGGGGGTAATCACATTACCTTGAAACATTACCGCCACATCAGCTTTGAGGTAATATAACATTACCATGTAATCTCATAACTTGAAACAAACAATGTAATATAACATTACCAGACTCAGATTACCTAGGTAATCTTAGATGACCCGAACCAAACGGCCCCCTGGAGACTAGAACACAATAGCCGAAGTCCAAGTCCAAGTTCACAAGACTTGATTGCCAGCCCCAATACCCTTTCTCAAGCCCAAGCCATTACTTCAATTCTCTCCTAGCCCACTAATCCTCCCTCAACCCAAGCCTAAGCCTGCATTCTCCCCATGGGCCAATTGACTATGGCCCAATAGGCCTATACAAGGCTCAAGAAGCACCGTTACTCCCGTTGCGCAAAAATAAGTGTTAAATATATTTATAAAACATTCAAATGATAATTATATTGAACAGTTATTAATCATTGTGGGTGTTTTTCAATGTGTGATTAAAACAAACTAGTATGCCACCCGTGCGATGCACGGTCTAAATTTTGGAAATATAAATTGAATGTTATATTATTACAAAAATTGAATGTTATATTATTACAAAAATTAACTTTGTAGTAAATTTATAATTTATTTTGAATTTTTGATATATATTTAGTTTAATAATAGCATGATGGTAATAATTAATTAAAGTAAGATACAATAAGCAAGGATTGTTATCATATTCATTACAAAATATATACACACTTTTTTAGCTACATATAAAAACAAAATGTCCATTGTATATAAAAGTTACAGATTCTTAAAAAAATTTCTTGTATACAACATTTAACGTTGAATTTACAATTTTTCAGTATCGTAAGGGGAGTAGATAGAGAATTCATAAAAACTGCAACAGAGCTTTGATTTGCTGATTCAATCAAGACACGATCATTTCCTTGCATTGATTTTGACTTATCCAACAATATGGCAACATTTTCCACAACAAAATATTAATATATTAATAATGTTATTGAAACAAGCTATATTTCATAACAAAATTGCAAAAAAAAAAAAAAAATTAAATTACTAAAATTTAAAAATGAAAATGATATATGAGATTCAACCTCTACAAATATGCAAATGATATATAAGACTCAACTAACTAAAGTTAAATACAAATTTCTTTTAAAAAAACGCAAACATTACTCAAAGATTAAAATTAATCTTTTTAAACATAACGCTAAAACAATATGATTGAATAACAACCTAAAATTTCGATCCTATCAATATATAATTACAAAAAAATAAAAGAAAACTACAAAATTCTGTAAAATTATGTAGCCAAGGCCAACTCATTTAATAAATATAATAATCAGCTTTATTATTCAGCACATATTTTTAAAATATCAAATCAAAAAATTATTCATATTGCTAGTTAAATTATTGAAAATCAAAATATACATATTTGACATACAACTACGCTATGATTATAAAAGCAAATAAAAAATAACTATATCCTGTAAATAAAGGTTTTTTCAATTATAATTATAACCGTAAATATATCATAAATAACAATTTACAAATAATTATAATAATAATAATTCGTACATACAAAAAAATGTTATTACAAAGGCAAATAGAAGGATAAATAATATTTACATTTAATAAAACAACACAAATACTAATAATAAAAATAAAAATACTGATAATAACAATATAATTACATCTGGAAAATAAAAATAAAAATATTAATAAAATTTAAAACAAAATTGAAAAAAAGTAATATATAAACATAACAATAGCCCAAGTTTTGAATATAAAGATGATGACCTATGTTATTTTTCCTACCACATTGGCCCAAATCTGGAAGCCCAAACCCGACCCAATACAGCCCACCATATAAATACCCACAACCCATCATACGCTCATCAGCTCCGCCCTATTCGTTCGTCGTCTTCTTCGCGTAGATGTCCGAAACCCTAACTCACCCGTCACAAATGGAAACCAAGGCCAAATACACTTCCCTAAAACCTCAATTTTTCACAAATTGCAGCAAAAAACATGGCCGGTCCTGAGCACGGGTAGGATGAGCGACCGCCCAGGGCCCCATGATAGAAGGGGCCCATCCATATATATGTATATGTATACATATATCTATTATAAAATAAAAAATTAGTGTTATAATTATATTAGAAAACAAAAAACTAATAATAGATGGGACTGTAGGAAGTGAGAATTGATGCGTAATTAAATAATTAGAAATAGAATCGATACGGGGAGTCGAGGACACCTAATTATCTTTTATCTAATAGAATTATATTGACAATCTAACCGGCTAACCCATTCGTCTTCTTCAATAAAAAAATTTTTCAATTCAATTAATTAACGATTGTTCATTTATTTGCCAGTTTGGGCCCATTGTCCGTTGTAACTTGTAAGTTTTCTTCTATATGTAATTTGTTCTGTCTTTATTTCATATGCAACACTGCACACATGCAACACAGCACACCTATAAGGCATTAGGGATTTAGGGTTTTTGATTTCTGTAATTCTAGAATATATATATAATTTTTGAATTATAATTATCCTAAGTTATTGAGTTCTGTCTAATCCATTATATTTATAGGGATAGAAAGTGAAAGAAGAAATAAACATAAAATCGTAGTTGTGGAGCTGTTTGTGATACTGATACAACTGAAGACTGAGGGGAACTTTTTAAAAATATTCAGGTGTTTTTGTTCTTTTCTTATACATAGTTTTTAAAACTGTTTTATATAAAGTTACCTAAAAAGCATTTATGTGATGGTAAAAAAAGAAAAAAAAACAAATAAGTAGAGCAGCTAATAGAATCACAAAGAGGAGCTATAGATAAATTTTTCATAAAATCACAATCATTTAATGAAAATTTGAAACAATCTAATAGTATTTCATGTTATTTGATATTATTATTTTTTTAATATTATTACATTTAAATTTTAGTTTTTCATAAGGGGCCCATTTTTTTAATTTCGCCCAGGGCCTCTAAAATGTTTGGACCGGCCTGGCAAAAAGACACACGGTTCGTCAAGAATCCAAGATTTAAAGACAGGAAAGCGATTTCAACTACATCAACGACGTCTTCATAAAACTAATGCTATTTTTAAGAATTCAGATGAGCAATTTCTCATCAGTATAGTGTAATCTGTTCCCTTTCTCCGTAGATTAGATCTACGAATCTCTATTTGAGTTTGAAATTAACTGACGGGAATACTTCACAAATCAAATAAAAAACTGCATGCAAACTCTTCCCCGAACTCAAAATGGACTACCGAATGGATATGAATATCCACAAAGATAAGTTAACTTCTGAATCTTTTTGTCGCTAATTTCTGACCAAAAAAACCATTTCTATTCATAATCTGCGAATTTTATTTTATTTTATTGATTATTAGTTACTTTTTTTTTTGTCCCAAACCCTAACTAATATCTTCCCAGGTCAAATCTAAGTACAGATACGGAGAGAAGCAGAACACAGACAGAGCTGCGCCATATATGATGCAAATTTATACTTATAAAGATAAGTTTTCTCAATATATATACAATAATTGTTCTAATAATTGTTCTTTATGCTATATCTGAGATGTTTAGTACCAATACATATATCATAAATGTATATATGAATTTCAAAAAATAGGGGGAATATAAAAGATGAGTATTACAATAATTGTTGATAAAATTATCTATCAAATTACTTCATTGTGAGAATAAATTGCCTGAGAAGCTGGACAAGAAATGTCAATAGTTCTATGAACATAAATGATCTCCCTACATGCAATTCATAGGAAATTTCATACTGTCAGCAAAATTCAATTACTAAATACTTTTTATTGTAATGATAGTCACACTGAAGAGGCATACTTTTGTACACATACACTTCCGACTCAAAATGGATTAAAATAATGTAAACAATGTCTTTGAGATCAATTAAAAAACATATGAAATATAGCTGTATGTAAGTTTACCTTTATTTGAATGCTCATATTTTCTCTTGCAACCAATAATTGTTGACTGCTCTAACTTCATTTTTTTCTTCCAAATTGTTGCTTAGAATCTACATTTGAAAGGTGAAAGTGAATTTGAAGAAAGATTTCCTTACTCCTTTCAAGGAATTGGCAATTTATATTAGATTAAATGCATTGGTAATGGTAGTATAATGATTACTAATACTTAGACTTGTACTCAAAAGCATTCCCTATTTTATTGGGAATAAGAGTGGTCTGCATTTTTCATTTCAATGTAAAATTATTGAATTGAATTGGTTCTGTAGTTCTGAATATAATTTTTTTTATTCATACAACTTCTTTATAGAATTAATATATACAAAATACATATATATATATATATATATATATATATATTTATAGAGGCTATTTTTCTCTCGCTAAAGGTCGGTATCTATGAATTCACTACGATTCCGTCGACCGTATGTCTATGACCCAGTTCTATATTAATGTATCTATATTAACTTTTTTTTTTCTCCAAAAAAGCATTTCTCTTCATTAATGTTACAATTTTTTTTAATGCATCTGGCTACATTGTCTTTTTATATATTATAAAATCCTTGCGTCAAAATATATTTAAATTTACTAAATAAAAAGATTGTGCATGTACAATTACAAGTCAGAGATACTGTTAATTTGTATACTTTAAATGTAATGTGTATATACTGTTAATTGTAATGTGTATATATTGTTAATTTTAATTTTAATATGTGTATTTTAAATTTGTATTTTAATGTTAATTGTATCTTAATTGTGAAATGTGAAGTAATGAACTAAATGAAACTGTTTAATTGTAATTGTTTTAAAAGAGTGTGATGTATATGTTGAGATGGAAGAGAGAGATACACCTAATGATTCATCAATACTCGATCCCGATGAGACACCCGTTAACTCTCCCATTGAATTAACTGCTAACAATAATGAAGGTGCACAGAGTGGTCCAAGTGAACCAAATGTTGGTTCAAAAAGATTAAAATCTGTGATATGGAAGCATTTTACCAAAAAGATAGTTAACGGTGTGGATAAAGTAAAGTGGAACTATTGCAAAAAATTACTTGGGGGGCAAAGTAAAAAATGGAACAAAGCATGATCATCACAGATCCTACAAGATGAAACCCATCCAACATCTGAAGCAACAAACGTTGTTACAACAACAACGGATGGCGGAAGGAAAAATGGGTTTATCTACTTTCAAGTTTAATCTTGAGGCTACTAGGCGGGATCGGAGCTTGCTTGCATGCATGATCATTATGAATTAATATCCTCTTGCAATTGTTGATCATGCAGGATGTAGAATGTATATAGCTAAGGCCGATATTTTGAAGATCTATGAGGCTGAAAAATCCAAGATTATGACACTTTTCAGCACACATTCAAGTAGGATTGCCTTAACTACAGATATGTGGACAACTTCAAATCAAAAGAAAGGCTATATGGTAATCACGACACATTTTATTGATAATGATTGGAAACTACAAAGTATGCTTATGAGGTATGTTTCTTGTTTTCTAGTTTAATGTATATAGTTATTTTCATTTTTTAAAATATTTGTTACTCCCTCCGTCCCATTTTACCTGTCCTATTTACTATTCATTGGTCAAACCAACTCTTTCTTCATTGCTTATTTTCTTTAGTAATTTTTTATTATTTTTAAATTTAATTTTTTGTGTTTAATAGTACTTTTGATGTAGTTTCTAAATATATAAATTTTATATATTAATACTAAACTTAATATTATGAAAAATTGGATTAAAATTAACTTCAGTCAAGCCTCGTTATACGAACCAGACAACCAAAATGGGACGGAGGGAGTATATTATTAGTTGTGTAATCCTTTATTTCGTTTACATTTTTAGGTTTATTTATGTGCCTTGTCCACACACAAATCTGTTTATGATTGGAATATTGAAAGGAAATTGTCCACGTTAACCGTTGATAATTGTTCGACAAATGATGCACTTGTTAACATCCTTGTAGCTAAGTTAGATTCTTCTCATCTCTTGCTACATGGGATTTTATATCACATGCATTGTTGTGCCCATATTTTGAATATAACTGTGCAAGATGGATTAAAAGTGATGGGTGATGGAATAGAAAAGGGTAAGAGATAGTGTTTCTTATTGGTTAGCCATACCAAAAAGGATTGAAACTTTTAGAGAAAATGTGAGGCACTTGGGCATAGATAGTACTAAACAATTTGTGCTTGATTGTAAAACTCGATGAAATTCGACATAGTGTTACATTGGAATAAGGTTGTTTTTATGCGTTTGAAATTAAGGTCTCAAATAAATTTTCAAGGACTAATTATCCAACTTCTAATATCTTCTTTCCATTGATGTGTGAAATCAAGTTTGCTTTGCTTAGTTGGATTGAATGTCCTAATACGGTTGTTGCAAATATGGCTAGAAGTATGTTGCTGAAATTTGATAAATATTGGGAGGTTGTTCATGGACTAATGGTTGTGGCTAATGTTCTTAACCCAAGATATAAGTTAGATGTGGTGGAGTTTTTTTTTTCCATAATAAATTATATGGAGACAATGCTTAACAAGAAATGGATAGGGTTATGAAATATTGTGTTGATTTGGTGAAGGAATATCAAAAGGTTCCTCAAGCTACCAACAATGCTCAATTTGATTATGAAATCTCAATAGAGAGTGGATATGAAGATGAGGTTTTTTTTTGTTTTTTTTTTTAAATTTTTTTTTTAAATTATGGATTTGATACATATAAGGGTAAGAGTAATTCTACAAGGAGTTTGAAATCAGAGTTGGACAAGTATTTGGAAGAAGAAAAAATGCCAAGAAATGATACTAAGTTTAACGTTTTAATTTGGTGGCAAGGTGTTAGACTTCTTTATCCAACATTGCGAAAGATTGCAAGGGATATCTTAGCTGTACCAATTTTTACTGTGGCTTCAGAATCAATTTATACGTTAGAGGGGTTAATGTGTTCGACAAAGCTGGTTGTTAAAAGATGTCAAAGGCCAATGTAATCAAATTTTATTAAATGAAATTTATATATTGGTTTATGATATTGTATATTACATATTTGTTGTTTATTGTAGTGCCTACTTGGAAAGATGCATATGGTACTATTAATAAAAAATGTTTTATTAAACGATCATTTAAAATGATGTGTAAACTCCCTAGTTCTTATAGTTTCATGACAAATTAGCTATCCTACTTAGTAGTTCAAAAGATAGTTCAGTACAAATAGGAAGTTCAAGTCATGATGTATTAAGTATAGTTCAAGTCTGTACTAGTTAGTAGTTAGTTCGACATGAAGATAAGAAGACTTGAAGATCCGAAAACTTGAAGCCATGAAGATTTGTACCTGAACCAGAGTGCATAGTAGTTCAGATGAAGTTATTCAAAAGTAGTTATTCAGTTACAACTGAATCAAGATTTCAACGGCTATAAATATAAAGATTATCTCTACAAAGGGTGGTTGGTTTTATAGAGATTCAATCCACAAATTGAGTCTGATAAGAGCTTAAGCAATAACTTGACAAAGACTACATTTGACTCAAGTTGGAATCTCTCTAAGAGAAGAAGGGCACATATTCACTCTGGTCAAGCACGGTGCACAACTGTTGAGGGGGAGCCTTAGCACAAGTAAATCGGGAGATAAGAGTCTTGTCAACTCTTCAAGGTAGAACTCAAGGATGGTGATTCGTTGAATATCCATGGGTTCTCCATGTGTAATCAATTGATCTATATTTTTGAACTATTTGTAATTTGGCATGTTTGAAAAGCATTCTATATTTGGACTATTTGTAATTTGTGTTTGCTATTTTTGGATTGGAATTTGAACTTCAGCAATTCGTATTTTTAAAATTGTTATTTAAAAAAAAATTGTACTAAAGTAACACCTTGACTAAGAGTTGACCCCCATCCCCACCAAATTCCCCGTGGGGACGGGAATAAGGAGTTTTCCCCTTTTTTTTCAGGGACGGGGATGGGGATACCTCTCCTCGCCCCGTAGCCATTCCTACCGACGATATGACAATTTGGCCCGTCCTCGAGGGGGGATCCCCGCCCAGACGGGAACGGGAATGAGAAAATTTTTTGGGGAACAAGGATGGGGACAAGGAATGTATGTAATTCCCCGTCAAAAACGGGGACGGGGATACCCTTCCCCGACCCATCCCCGAATAATTATGTGAAGAAGGCGAAGGGTCATTACGAAGCTAACCGTCATCCTGGTGAAAAGGTTGAGGACAACTTCGATATGATTAAAGGATGCGGTGGATGGTTGAAAGAGTGAGGTCACAACCGGATTCCTTTGAATACCCGATGTGCTGTGATGAGACCACCCTAAGGAAGTGGACTACTAATCAAATGGAACAAAGCACACAGTTGGAAGGACTACTACGAGATAGGAATTAGGAAGTTTTATTTCCAATGTAATCTCCTGTCTAGTTGAATTTATTTTAATAAATTTGTAGTAGTATCCTTGTAATGTAATATCCTTGTATGTTCCATTGAGATTATTGAATCACGATATACATGCGAGTTATTTTATGAAATAATGTTTGATGTATGATTCAATATTTATATGCTTTGTGCATGTGTAGCATTTTTTTGAGAAATGCTTAATGACCAACGAAATGTAACTAGTGTGTTACATGATTGAAATCACGAAAAGAACTTTGGTTCTAGATTTCATGGAATATCATTTTGTCAAAAATTGGGATAACCTTATAATCGTGAGCATCACGGTTCAAATATGTTTGAATATTTTAAGTGATATTCTTAATACGATTATAATGGTTTGATTCAACTAGTTGGGAATTTGGTTGATTTGGTCTCGTTAATTGTGTTAGAATTAACTTGATCGGAAAAACCAAATTTCACTAGTGTGAAATTAATTTGAGACAAATGATGGACGATTAGGTCAATAATCTGTTGTTTGAGCTTAAGTGCTAATGTTGTAGCACTAATGAAAGGCTCAATGTGTTGCTAATTATTTAGCAAGACGGTACGTGGTAGTACCTGTGTACAAATTATTATAAAGCTTAATCGCTTAATGATAAATGTATTTAGTACTGGGAAAGTGGTTTTTATGAACCACTAACATACCGATGTGTTAATGTTTCGTACACTAACGGACTAGTGTATTATTAGCACTTTAAGGGCTAATTGGTTCACTAAGAATGTGTTCTACAGCACTAACGTCCAAATGGCTTGTTTAATGCCGAATTGATCCATTAGTTAAGGCACTAATCATAGTGCTTAATGGGATTAAAATGGAATTAAAGCTCAAGCTAGTGGGATTCAATTTGGTTGTCACAACCATTTGAAATGAAAGCATATGGAAGAGTGTTAGTCTTCTGGAGAGGTAATTCGAGCACCTCTCGTGGGGGTTTAATCACACCTTGCAAAAGGTGTTTCCCCTTTCACCTCTCGTGAAGGGCAGTTTGGTACTGCCTACACCTTGCGAGAAGTGGTTGTTTGTTGCTTTCAAGTCTGCTATAGCGGAATGTTATTCTTTATAAGAATAAATTGGAAACCAAATTTATTGTTGAATTAATGCGGTTAAAAGCAATCGATATGGTGAACAAGAAACACCTTCGGGTGATTTCTATGTTGTTATTATACTCGAGAATATAATGTGGATTCACCTTAATTGAACGGTGCTACCTAGCACGACTATCAATACATTGATATGTTCAGGCCTACCCCAAGAATGTGGGGGTGAGGCAATTGTCTTTTTGGACAAGCAAAAACCTTTAACGAAGGTTCCCTGCAAGTAACTCGATAAGGTTCCTCATGAGTGATGGATAGATTTAGTTATCCTATTGATACTTGAAATGTGGGGGCGGCTTGCCAAATGTGATTTTGTTCTTAGTACTCAAAGTCCACGTCTCGGGCGTACATAAGAACATGATAAATCAGAATTTCATCGTTCTATGAAGATGTTTTTCTGTGAAGGTCAATTGAAAGACCTAAAACCCGAACTCAAAGCTAGACGTAGCAAGTGAGTAATGATTTGGAAATCCTGTAATCCAGATTTTCTGACTTACATATTAGAATGTGATAAACACACTCTAACTTGTTAACTAGAAATTGGAATGAATTTGATTAGGATTGGAAAATCATGTGGTCCAATTTTTCTGACGTACTTGTTAGAATGCGATATGCTTAGTCTAACTTGTTTACTAGAAAATGGATCAGGTTTTCTAACACGATTTGTTAAGAAAACAGAGCCTTGAATGGATGTAGGAATTGCAATTTCTACGGATGTCCATGAGAAGTAAAATAAGTTTACCTCTCGTGATTGGACAAAGTCACCTCTCGTGACTGGCTAGACTATTCAGGGATTAATTCTAAACATTACGGAATTAACTTCAGTCTTCAGGTTAAGTCCAATACAAATTTTAAGAATTACTCCCCTGTTAGTGGTTGGCTGGTTCGTAGGTTGCAAAATTGGTTTTATACCATAAAAGAGGCTATAAAGTGAGGTAGATTCTATCCTAGAGAATCATACCAAGAACTGGTTGTTCTTCCTCTGGGTTGGAAAAACCTTCAGATCCTAATTGGATCATTAGTCGGAAGATAAAACCGGTTAATCTAATTGAAGTACAAGGCCAAACCTGTAATTGAAGATTACTTTCGAATGCCTTGATTACTTCAATATGTATTCTCTCGTAATGAGAATAAAAAATTCATAAGGATGATATTTGCCTTAACCACGGTGTGGGATTGGAAGTTCATCAAGTGGATGTGAAAAAATCATTTCTTTATAGTCAAGGAACGACCTAAGGGTTTTGTTGGTTCCACACTATGAAAGAAAGTGGGTAGCTTGGTGAAACCCTTGTATGGTAAAACAATAAGACTGAAATATTGGTACGTGATGCTTGATCATAGAATGATAAACCAACGAGTTTAGTATAAACAAAGTGATGAATGTGTCTATGTATGGTATACGATAGACGGTGATGTTACTATATGTTTATACACAATAAACTCATTGTGGGTAGAAACGATCGAATGATCAAGTCTACCAAGATCATGTTAAAATTGAGATTTGACATGAATGATATTGACGGATTTAAATCTTAGGGATTAAAATCGTGAGAAGACCTGATGGGCTCGTGTGAAGCCAATCTCATAGTGTTGATTAATTCCTTGCAAAGGATGATAATCAAGTAGCTTAGAGATTGTATCTCTCGAGTAGACTACACTCAAGATTATTGGAAAGTTTAATTATATCTAATGTGTTGTATTTTGGCCAAATATTGCCTTGTCGTTTATAAAACTCAGTAGTTATATGAGTGATACGCACTAGAAGGCAATAGTGAAGAATTATGAGATACCTATGGTACACTCATGATTTTGGACTACACTACGGGTGATATCCAAACTGTATTTGAAAAGTATACTATGTTAACCGGATATCTAAAATGACGATAAATCCATAAATGGCTACATGGTTGATGTGAGCCTGAGTAGTCAGTCAAAGTGGAAATTCTCATGATAGCTAGATCCTTGATGGAATCTACGCTAAAAGCCTTTGATACATGTGTGTCACGAAAGGTTGAATGGCTTTGCCATTCTTGTTGAGAATATTCCTGAGTTGGAAAAACTCATACCTCCAATGTTGCTACTTTGCGATAGTCAAGCAAAAATTGGTAGAGTATAGAGTTGTATTGTAAGTCTGGACTTATAAGTCTAAGACATAATACCATTAAACAATTTCTCGCAACTGGTGTTGTCTCTGTTGACTATAAGGTCAAAGGATAACTTAGCAGCTGCTAACCCGAGGGCTATAAATTGTTGTTGAGAAATTGATACGAGGAATGAGTCTAAAGTCCTTGGTTTAAAATTCCATAGTGGATACCCAACCTAGCTGGCACCTAGGTTCAATGAGACAACTAAATTATGGAATGAGTGCGTCACTGTGGGGGTCCCCGACCCCTACCACTCCTCGTTAAAACAATGACTCTCGATCGAGGCTAGCACATTAGTGCTTTAATGATTCGATTGTCGAATTGACATATGTTATTTATGCAATGTCAATGGACATATGTTGAGTTGTGGGAAACTCGAGAAAGAATCACCTATGTGAGAGAGAAGTGTGGGTCGCTTCAAAGGAGAATTGAACTGGGCTCAATTCTTTAGAAACTCTTGCAGAACCAGGAACGGTGTCCCACGACCAAAATGGGCACAATTATGATAGCAGTGCGTGGTTGGATGGTTCCTATGTGAGATTTTTCAATGTCTACATAAACGGCAGTCAGTTCAAAGACATCGCGTTCTACCGTACAACCAGTAGAGTATATAGATCTCACAAGGCAAGGTTCAAAGGGTTACACCTACCTTTGCTATGCAGGAATCAACCGTTGAACACAGTTGTTTCCGTTTTCTAAAATACCCCGAAAACAATTTTCATTCATGTGGGAGATTGTTGGAAAAAATGGCATAAATGACATTTTAAGTGGCCATTTTGTGGTATAAATACTTGTAGGGTCCACTTCCGATTTGGCTCGGGTCAAAGTGGATTCGGGTTCTTCGTAGTTAGACGAAGAGATCGATATATTATACGCTCAAAATGGATAATGGGTGAATGAGAAATTGGTTCTCAAAGTAGACCCATTTGAGATGGAATTTGTGTGGAAAAAACTGAGTAAGCCTTTTGTCCCACATTGGTTGGGAATAAAGATTTGACCCACTATATATACGAGGGTCTTTTATAACTTGTTAATTTGTATAGCATAAATGCTCTCTCTCGCGCAGGAGGGGTGCAAATCAAATCTCAAACTGAGCTTGAAAAGGCTTGACTTGTGTACGCCATTATTTCTTATTAATGGACTTTCCTCTACTATATATTTTCAGGATGAGCATTTTGTGACATACGAAATAACTAAGTTTTCACCTCGAAACTCTGCTCCTCCTTCCTTTCAAGCCACCACCTGTGTTCATCCCACGTTCTATCGTTATGCGTTTTATCCTGGGAAACCTAGGCCGCAACGCTCCAACACCCCGGGAGGCGGTAAATAAGGTTTTAAGGAGAGTGGCAACACGACTCGTGTTTACAACTACCCCAAAGTTCGTCCTGTTCGTCCCCAACCAGTTTTTCAGGTCTATTTAACCTTGTGTGGTTTTATTTTCCTGGAATCATTTATTTATTTATTTTATTGTGGATTTTATATATAATATTGAGTTCAATTAGCCAATTAATTGAATTCAACCTTTTAGTTTTGATTTAACTCAAATACATTGGAGTTGTTTGGTAAATAGCTGTTAGCTGATTGGGTTAATAAGTTTGACTAGTTGATAACATTAGTTAATTGTCAAAAGATGTTTGGTAAATTGGATGTTAACTAATAGTTGATTACATGCAAAATAATTTTCTCAAAAAATTTATTGAAAATGCTACTTTGAGCAACTTTTTAAATCTTAGCATTTTGTAACAATAAGTTGTTACAAAAAAATAATTAATCAAACACTTATATTAGTTGTTTAACCAAATCAAACAGTTAATAGTGATCAAATAAATCAAATTTGGCTTATAAGGTAACTATTTTACAAACAGGGTCATTATGTACCAATTAATTCATAGGCAAATGGGTTGAACTAGTACTCAACATTTGAGCTAATTTGCATTGTGGTTGAGTATAATGGAGACACAAGATCTAAAAAAACACTAGTAAATCTAAGATTGTATCTACTCATAAGAAACATAGGTAGGGAAATATCTAAAAATAATTGAAGTGTTATGAGAGCAGACAGCAAGAGAATTGGAAAGAGAAGAGAAAAAAGAGGGAGACAAATAATGGCTGGGGAAGTTGTTGTTGTAGTCACTAATTCCATCTCTATGAATTGCAAATGGTGGTGTATTCCCATCCAATCAATTTGTGATTATGTGGTTAAGTGCAGGCTTGAGTCCTCCCCAAGCATCCTATCCTCACTCTTATATTAATAAATATAACTAAGCTAGTGGTAGTAGTAAATTTTAAGTTTATTTGTCTACAACAAATTAACAACTTCAAATGAATAAAAGAGGCACTACATACAAAATAGAGACAACACTCCCAAGAAGTTATTATTATTATTATTATTATTATTATTATTATTATTATTATTATTATTATTATTATTATTATTATTATTATTATTATTATTATTATTGTTATTATTAATTGTGTCTAATGTTGCGGAATGCGTTGGGCGTTACTCGTTAGGCGCTAGTCGGACGTCGAAGGAGTGCCTAGGCAACCGTCTAATTAAAAAATAATAATCTTCTACTCAAAACGACATCATTTTGAGTGGAATTATCAATTTTAAAAATATAATTTTTCGTGTCTAAATATCAAAGAAATATAATTTAAAAAAAAATTACAATGTAAAAACTTCTTGAATCTAAACACATTTTTTAGATAAAAATAAGAATAACAATAACAATTCAGGCCATTAACCTTGTGCTCAAATGACATGTAGTGACTGTCTTATACAGGAGGTCACGAGATTGCCTCTCAATAGAGGCTATACTAACTCTATGTATGAATATATATTACAATCTAATAGAGTTAATTGTATTAAAAAAACAATAACAATTTAGGAATAAAATATATATATATATATATATATATATATATATATATATATATATATTTGTGTGTGTGTGTGTGTGTGTGTGTGAATGACTAGCTTTGTTTTTTTTTTTTTTTGTTTTGGGGGGGTGGATATTATATTAGGGGCGTAAAAAGATGGGGCGACGGGGGGAGAGAACAAAGAAGTGTTGGTAGGGGGGGGAATGGGGTGGAGCGAGGGGGCGCGACAAATGTAGAGGGGGAGG
>NXFB01000243.1:101528-114160 GCA_002525835.2 Ipomoea batatas | reverse complement strand
TATATATATATATAGAATCATTGTTGCATGTCAAAAGTTCACCCAAATAAAAAAATTGTTGCATGTCAATTTGTTTACTTCATCTAACTTTTAAAAATAACTACAATATTATTACTACTATATATAAATTTCTTCCTACATAAATGATGTTGGTTTTCAAAGTTTAAAAATGTGAAAGGTATAATATATCATTATTATGATTTTAGCTCTCTACTAATAACAAATATAAGTATTATTGCATTAATTTAAAGGTTTTATACTTCAAATGCTGTGAACAAATTTTATAAAATACCATAAATTATAAAAATTTACAAATCTAAAATAATAGTTATTATTTAAATATTATGAGCTCAAAACAAATTAATTTATGTTAATAACATAACTGAAGAAAAACTAACATAAAAATACTAATTGAACTAACTTACATTTGCGGAGTTTGAAAAAAAAAATNCGTATAGCTTACCTTAGTGGGATTTGAGGGGTGTGGAGATTGTGTGGAATACAAGAATCTTTGGTCAAGTTTGTTCTGGAGTTCTTGAACTTTCAGTTGTCTAGGGGAGCATTGGGCTTGGTTCACCAACAAAACTACCAAGAGAGCCAAGAGGGGAAACCGACAAGGCTGCTGCATCCTTTCGCAAATGGGCAAATATGTGTAGCTTGCCGATCTGATGAAGATTTAAACGACAAAAATAACAAGGAAGAAATTAAAGGTAGGGTAGATCAGTAGATGTGGGGCTCTATTTCTCCCTCTCCCCACCAAATCCTCCCCACTCCACAAACAAGTTTAAAATAAAACAGAAAAATCAAATCCGCCCAAAGAGGACTTTGACTACCTCCTACAGCCTACAGACCGTGTTGAAGATTTAAATTTTAAAATAATGAATTTATTCGCTTACTTCTTAAATATTTTTTTAATTAATTTACTCCCGTCAGGCATTAAACACAGTGATTCAATTCCTCTCGGAAAGTATATTCTTTTTTTTTTGAATAAACTTTGTTTGCAATCTGTATCCTCACTCGGCTTAACCGACCTCCCGACGGTGTGGCGATTGAAATATCTAAATCATGCATATGGCTATATGAGTGCATGCGACATTATCATTTGCAACCATATAACAACCAAAGTGTGAACACTAATTTGCATGAAGGGAGACGTGTCAGCATTCAAAGCAACAATCAAGAACCTACGTACTTTCGTGCATTCCCTAGTCGGCCTCTCCCTCCTAACTACAAAATGATTGCTATTACTATCATTGTTCCCGTTATTCTTGGTGCTATTACTTTGGTTGCGGCTGGTCGAGCTCCTGCTCTCCACCTTGTTATAAAAGCTCAGGCCGGTCGGGTTCTGCGAATGGATCGGAGAAGAAGCAGAGGGTTGTTGGTCGAAGGACATGACGAGATCGGAGAGAGGACAGTTTACGGAGGGTACACCAGAGAGATCATACTCCGTATTAGTTATATTACTTTTATGTTTGCAATATTTTAGCATTGTAGACACGATGGCGGAGAACAATTTTGGTTCGTGAATCTGAAGAAAAAAACACTCAGGATGAAATAAAGAGCATACATACGGCTATGAAATGACGTAAATACCCCCTCTCCAACGGCCATCTAACGGAAATACATATGGAGGATCAAAATTGTCTTCGTCACAATAAGTGTGTCCATAAATTGTCTAATTTTTTTATGGAAGACTAAAATTGTCTTTGCTAGTATAAGTCTAGGACCAAAAAAGGAATTGGCTCGAATATAAAATATTAATATGAGATTATATTTTTGGTAGCTTTCATAGAGAGTCGAACTATCCGATCAACTTGACTAAAGTTGTTCCTATTTATGGATTTAATTAATTCAGGGGTCACGAATTATTAAACCCGATAATTAAGAAGTAAGGTCAATATAATAAATGGCAAAGTATCAAGATAGAATTATGAAAAGCCAAGGATGTGCATCACGGAGATAATCTTGTATTAATGTTTTGTAATGCTCTTACTTTGATTACATGATGTCTTAATAAGACAATAAACTAAACTTATGTACTAGCTAGCCCCATAAGCGCCCCCATGAAAAAAGAGAGTGGTTACAACAAACTTGGACCGCATCCGGCTGAGCCCCACCTTGACCGATCGAGGCGCCCGCCAAGGCCTTGGGCTCGGCTTGGTAAGCCCGGGTCGAGCACGAGGCTCTACCTCGGGGCCCCAGGTCCACCCAATTCAAGTTCTTCGTGATGAAAAGATGAGATACAGAGTTCACACTTGTAAGGTACAAAATTTCATAATACAAGACATAAAAAATCATAACACAAGACACATACACTTGCATGTTATATATATATATTTATTTTTCAAATCTGATTTAGGTACATAATTTGCACAAAATTTTACAACATAAGGCACAAAAATTAATAATATAAGAAACAATAACTAATTTGTTCTAGGTACAAAATTCATAACTTAAGGTGGAAAATTTTATAATGCAGGACACAAAGTCACAACACAAAACACATAAACAAGAACCATGGTCCATAGTGTAGTACGTGTGAACCTTGGCCCATAGTATAAGGATGATGTAACATTTTCCTATTTATCATTATCATAACATTAGGATAAGTTATGATAATATTAGTGGTGCAACACTATCTACCTGATAACTTTAGGAGTCTAGTTAGGGTTTAGGAAACCTATTGTTATACGACAACCACAATGATGACCAGTGGTTATATGAGGTCCCCAGTACTCTCACTCTGCTCACATTTCATACCTCATACACCATCTAGAGAGAGTTGAGGATTGTGAGAGACAAAACACTCACGTAAACTCTGCAGCAGTCCGGGACATTCAACCTTCATCAACTAAGAGCTATGGCTGGAGGTACGTACGATCCTATATGTGATAAATTAAGTCTAACAGTTGGTATCAGATTCCAGTATAATCTCTGTCTGACTCTTTAATTGCATATATATTATTTCATATATGTTTTCGAATATTTCGTATACGTCGTATAATTATGAAACATAGGTTAATTTTGCACTTAATTATTTGGTTTTGGCTGCTAGCCTAGCAATCTGTATGTTATGCATTTACGAACCAAAATAAAATAAAATTTTACAATTCTTTTTTGTTTGTTTTTGGCTGCTGCGAATCAACAAAACAAAACATATAAAATTCAATTGCTTTTTTTTTTTTTTTTTTTTTTTTTATTGNCATGAATATGACGAGCACAGTTTCTATGTTCTGCTTCTGGAAATAATTGTTGGATCACACTAGTTAACCCCTACATAAATTAGCACAAATCAATTACAGTGATAAATCAAATCAACCTTCAATAAGCATATACTAAATTACAGTGTTCATTGTTGTAATATTATACTAAATTAGTTAGCAATACTCTTAGCTGAACAAGCATATTATACTCCAATATTACAGTAAGTATATATGAACAAGCATATCAAAGTCCACATGATTAAAGTGCTGCTGTTGTTTAGAAATACTAAAGTGCTGCTGTGTTGCAATACTAAAGTGATGCAATATCACAATAATTAAAGCCACATGAATCAAAAATAGCAAGCAACAAGCACACATCACAGTTAGTATATAAATCAGAAATCAGCAAGCAAGAATCACAGTCCTTATACCTTTTGTTGATCAGAAATTAAAGTCCACTCGCTGCTGTTGTTTATATCCAAGTCCTCCTTTAATAAGCCCAAGAACCACTTCCATGAATCGGTATTCTCAATTTCCACCACAGCCCAAGCAACCGGATACATTTGATTGTTCGCGTCCCTGCCTACTGCACTTAGTATTTCCCCCTTCAACTTACCCTTTAAAAAACATCCATCTAGGCCAAGAACTTTTCTACATCCTTGTACAAACCCCTTCTTTAATGCTGCAAAGCATATATAAATCCTTTGAAATACACAAGGAGCATTTTCTACAACTCTATTTGTTTGTATAAGCACAGTACTTCCTGGATTTGAGTTCAAGCATTCACTAGCATAATCTCCTAATCTTTTAAATTGCTCATCAAAACTAGCATTCACTTTCTTCACAATTGCCTTGGTTGCCCTCCTAACCATGGTAACTGTCAATGTGATTTTCAGATCTGATTCAATATGGTTCTTCAACTCAACAATACCAATTGTTGGGTTTGCAATGACTTTATCTTCATACTTATCCTCTAGCCACTTTTGAGTCACTATACCTAACTTCACTTCAGTATTGCATGTATGAGCATTAATTATTCTTCTAAGTTGAAAACAATAGTAGCTTTTCTCCCAACTACCACAACAGTAGAAAGGGCAGTTCTCCACGCATTTAACCCTGACTCTATTTGGCTCATTCTTAGTAAATCTAAGGTTTCTCTTTGTGTGCACAGCATAACTAATTATGGCTTGTTTAAATTGGTTGCTATCTTCAAACAACAAACCTGCTTCTAAAATTGGTGGGTAAACTTGAGGGTTATATGAGGGGAACTTAACCTTACTAGAATGATCTCCAACACCATTCAAAATATCCTCATTGTCTGTATGATAACTTGAACGGTCTTCAGAGTCATAATCTTCACCAAATGATGCCTGGTCTTCATCATTCTCTGTATTTTCAGCCCTAATTGGCTGCCTATATCCCTCTGCAACTTGTATTTCTTGTTGAGTTATTACACCATCTTCACAGTCAGATGTGTAACCATCAAACATCCTATAACAACAAATATATATGTAACTCAAAATCATCAAACAAGAAAACATCCTATAACAACATAACAAATATATATGTAACTTAGGGTGCCATTATCCTCATAAAAACAAGAAATCGTATTAATAATACTACAAAACGCCCTAATGTAGGACACTTTATTTTAGGGTTCAAGCCATCAAACAGGTGAATAACACCATTCTGAGAACCAAAATCGATTCTTATTTATAAAAAGAAAAAAAAATAGTAAAAGATTCTTACCTCTTTACAGTTTGCAGTAAAACCTTTGCAGAGTGATTAAGCAATTCCACAATTGGAGAAGACAAGGAGATGAACTAATTTGAAGGGAGTGAAGAGAGATTAGCGATGGTGGGGATGTGTGTTGTGAGCGTAATATAGTTGAAAGAAGAGAGATTAGCGAGGGATGCGAGTCTGCGAGCATAATAGTCGAAAGAAGAGAGGAAGGGTTTATCTTGGGGATTGAATTTTGTTTATTAAAAAATAAAGAATATAAATATTTTTAAATTAAAAAATGCCAGCAAGGTATAATTAATCCACGTGGGCAACAGCTATGCTATAACCTGCTGGGCTGGTAAGAATGGACTTAATTGGAGCTTTTAGCAGGTTTAAGGGGGTAAATTGGAGCTTTTTTCACTTAGGGGGGTTAATTGCACTATTCAGTCCACTTAGGGGGCTGATTTGACACTTTTCTCTTATATAAATAATTCACCAGTGCAATGTTCCAATTTATTGTATAATTATGCTCATTTTCTAAAAGATGAATCAAACGCACCAATACTATTTTCTGAAATGCAACCTGATGGGGAATTGGCTAAGGCTCGGTACCTGAAGCTCGGGATGAAGGAAAGGACGATCGATGGGGAGGCAAGAGGCGCGGAAGGAAAGNTCGTAAATTTTGGAGCGGGAGGCAGAATTCTTTAATTATTATTTTAGGAATATAGGTTTGTTTTACTTAGGCGTTAGGGATTTTGGGTTTTGGGTCTGTTAAATTACAATGTTAAATATATTATACTATCAAGTTTACGGATTAGGGGTTTTGGGTTTTAATTTTAATTTTTAATTCTTAAAGGAGTAATTAATTTTATTTTGCAAGTTTTATTTGCTGCCAAATTTAGATGGCGACACAGCTAACCTGTATGTTGTCTACATTAACTGCTTCCTTGTGGCTATTATATATATATATATATATATATATATACATATATATATATATATATATATTGTATATTGTATATTGTATATTTGACCAGAATTCCCGCCCATGCTGAAACGGGGCCGTTTTGCGGGTAAAATGAGTAGTTAACGTTCGTTTAAAAAGTTAGGTTGTAGAATACGGTAGACATGGGAAAGGAAAGAGTATTAATTGCAGGCTTGCAGCCTTAAATTAATAGCCGCAACACGTTTGTTTAAAAAAATGAATCGATTCTCGATTCTCGAATCGGCAACAACAATTAATACTATGGGAATTAATATAGGTTCAGAACTCTTACATGTACACACAACTAAAGCCTATATAATACAGGTATAATTATCGTATTCAAACAAACAATTACCTAAAAAATTCTTTAAAATTCACAGTTCTCTTCCAGCATTGTTGGATACGTTCTTGCTTGCAATTTATCAATCTTCAAAAATAGATGCCCTATCAAGGTAAGGGTGGTCCGGCAATACATAGTGATGGAAAGGAAATGTTCTTATGAAATCATCAAGAGCAAAGAAATTGTCTGCCATGATGAAGAGGTACATTTCCTTCTCATTATAATGCGTAAACAACTAATTTTTTTAAGTCTGTATATATCAAAATAGAAAACAATGTTATTTTTTCTGTGTGTAGGGAACTGTGATACATGCTCATATACCAAAACCTCATGTAGCAGTTTAAGTCAGGGAGACTATTATCATGGTAAGAGGCCTATAATTACTAAATAGAATTATGTTTTCTATATACTAATATCTTCTAACTAATTGATTTAAGTTTCTAATTTCATAGCAGTAAGAGGAAGACTATTCTCATGGTAAGAGGTCTATAATTACTTAATAGAAGAAACAATTTTCAGGTAATATTCAAATTTCAATATTGATTGAGATTATGTTGCCTTTGTTGAATTTAATAATTATGCTTTATAAATAATGGAAGCGAAAGCAACAAATGACAGATTGAAATTTCAATAATATTTGCAAAAACAAAAAAAAACAAAAAAAAAACAGAAAAAAAAAAAGAATCCGTTTTGGGCCTAATCACATGACTTTTGTAATAAACTTGTGTCCTAGGTAGAGTTTAAAATGCACTGTTTGTAGAGTTGTGTGTGTGTGTGTGTTTTTTCTTTCTAGGAATCAAGATATGCAAGTCTAAAATAGTACTGTAATCAAGATACTACGTACAAGATTGAAGATTGAAGGTTGAAGATTGAATCAAACAATCAGTTTAGTTATCAAGTCAAACTCGCTGGAACTGCATAATACATTTTCTTACAAAAAGGTTGTACTTAAAGGTCATTTAGATCTTTGTTATGTTAGACATGTGGGCATGGTTCAAAAACTCTTTAGAAAATGTATTCTACAGATTGCTAAATATACATATACTTAGGATACCATGATGAAATATGAAATTTAGTCTAAGAAAACACACAGAAAAGTACATACACTTATGATGAGTTGAAATGCCAAAATTTTGAACATAACCCTATGGAGATACACTCATTTGAGCCTCTATTTTTCCAAATTTTGTTTGATATTTGAAACAATACTTTGAGTTTTTCTCCTTCTCTTTTGTGTGAATACAATCAAGGGTGTGCATACATTTTCTAACCCATCCATCCATATATATGCTTTTGTTTGGAGTTTTCTTCTACAGATGGTGCGTAAGAAAGGGGTGTCCGAAATATCCGCTACCACTGTGCGACCTATTCAAGGGTTGGGAAAGCTAAAATTCACTACTCCAGACCACAAGACCCGTTATAACTGGTTCAAGCATCAACGAATCTTCCAACCTTTTGTGGTCAATATGGATGTGGCCCAACATTTTGGGTACCATCATGGCGTGGCTGATATGCTATCATTACCTGAGTGGCGAGCTCTATTGTTGGACTTCAAGGAACCTATACATGCTGATTTGTTACTTGAAGTCATGACCACCTTGCAAGTACCTGGCAACATTGATTTGCCCTCCACAAAGTGCATTTCATTCTCCGTGGGGCAAACCAGGTTCCTTCTGAGTGCTAATGATATAAACAGGTTATTGGACCTAGATGATGCACATAACTTGTCTGAGGAGGATAAAGAGTCGATGTGGACAGCCTTACCAACGAAGCAAGCCTTTTGGAGAGAATTGAAAAATGGGAGGACTGAATTTGTAAGCTTCACTAGCAAGTCCACAAGCTTCACAAACAAGGCACACAAGTTCATGCACCACGTCATATCAAAATATGTTTGTGGACGCTTGGAATCTGGAGGCAAGGTTAACCATGTGGACATATTGTGTCTATACGGGATGATTAAGAAGGTTTCAGTACATATGGGGGTCATACTTGGAAATCTGTTCATTAAACAACACCCCAACAAGGTCCGCGCCATGTTTTTGGGACCTTATGTCACCCGAATTGTCAAGAACTCACAATTGATCCTCATTACAGAAAAAAAAAAAACATGGGAAACACTCACCCGATCAATGTGGCCAATATCAACAAAATCTTTCCCACAAAAAAATTTGAGAAAAGACCCCGAATTGAAGAGCCCGCTAGGGGCGAACCAGGTGAAAGGCCGTGTAAGCTCAATTTTCAACAGCAGGTGCTGGCCCAACTAGGCGCGATGCAGCTCCAGATGGGGCAAATATACTAGCAAGTTGGGCTGGTACAGACAGAGCAGCAGCACATCAATGCCGGGGTGCAAACCCTGAATTCGAGGGTTGACCGTCTAGAGGGGGTCGTGGGCCGAATTAAAGAGTATCAAGCTTGGCATCGTAGCCAAATCCCACTTTCAGGTGGGGCCTACTACCCCCCCCCCCCAATGATCCTTCCACTGGCCCTAGTTGCCGATGATTTTGAGGGTGTTGTTGCCCCTCCTATGGACAAGCATTCTGAAACTCTAAACTTTTTATTTTTCAGCACTTTAATTTATTTTAACTATTTTTGTTTAACTGTTTAGACTCTGAATTTCACTTTCTTAGTCCGTTCTGTTTTTAGTTATTCTCTTTGGTTTACTCTGCACCTTATGTTTTTGATTTAGCTGATTTGATCTTTCCCCCCGTTGTGCTAAATTGTTGGTCCCTCGAGGACAATGCCCGATTTTTGTGTGTGTGTGGGGGGGGGGGGGCAATTTGTGGTTCAATTTTTAGGTTGTATATAAAAGAATTTGCTTAGTTTTGCTTGGATGATTCAAGGTGCATAGTTCTTGGGTAATTGCTTTTCTTGCGTGAACTCATGAACACTTCTTTGTTATTGGTTAGTGGTTGTATGGCAGTACTTGTGCACCTTACTTTTGATGGATGATTTGAAGCTAAGCTCATGATTGATTCAGTCTCTTGCCAATAGCCTTGTTTTCCTGGGAATAAATGAATAAATTTTATCATGTGTGTTATGCTTAGCTAGTGAAGGCTTATGTGAGATTCCTGTAACGGTTGTTTTGCTAGAACTTGCCCTATTACTCCCCAATGTGAAATCTTAGAAAATTGCATGATTTGAAATGATATAGGCTATTTTTGTTTAACCCTTAGCCTTGTAGCCTACCCTGTTAATATGTGTTTATCCCTAGTTGTCCTCTTTTGAGCCTTTTGTTCATTCAATAAAGTGTTTAGCACTTGTTCCATCTCTATGTTTGTTTTTCTTTGTTTTACCCTTGTTAATGCAACCCTTTAGCCCTTAGCTAAAAAGAAAAAAAAATTCCCTTCCACCCTTGAGAGAATGTAGCATTTGTTCATAAGTTAGAAGAGATTCTTGTTGGAGTCTATCTTTGATTGCATCACTCTACATAGCTTTGTTTTAGTGTGGGGCATTTGTCAATTAAATAGAGTGAGTTGTTTGTTTTGACAAAAGTGATTGATTGTAGAATTGAGATAAAGAAAAAAAATGAAGAAAAAGATGTTTGAAAAAGTTTGAAAAGAAAAAGATGTTTGAAATTCTTGAAAAGTGAGAGAAAAAAAAAAGTGAATAAAAGCAAAACTGTATATTCTTTCGTTGATCTTGGTGTCAATCCCCCACCTTTTTAGAGTGTTACCTAATCTTCTTTGTAGAGTGCTCTTTTGTTCTTTATTATTAATTCTCTTCTAGCCTAGTTTGTGAATAGATGTGAAATTCTCTCCTTTTGTTTACTTTCCATGCCCTTTCTTTGTTTAACATAACCCTTTACCCTTAGCCCCATTACAAGCCGAATAAAGACCTATTTGATCATTTCATGCATTCCAAAGGTTGATCTAGTGGGAGTAAGAAAGGCAAGCTTATGGGATCTCATCTTTAGCCATGTTTTGCGTAATCTCAACTTAGCATTTGTGCACACAGGGTCGTCACTTAATCTAATAATTTTGGCACTTGGTTATTGGCTTGAAAAGGAAACTCGTTTGTAAAGCCTAAATGATTCTTGAAATTGGACGGGTTGTCATGACTCATGAGTGAGTTTGTGGAATGTTTGGTGGTACAAGAAGTGGAATAAATGTTCATTGCGTGGTGGTGATTATTCTTGTTTTAACTTGAGGAGAATCAAAAGTTCTAGTGTGGGGAGGTGATACCTTTGATTCTTGACCCCTTTTTACCCCATACTTTAACCATTTTTTATAACAAAGTGATGGACAATTTTAATATATGTACTCGCAAGTGCACGAGTCGTTGTAGTGATAGTGTGCAAAGACAATGGTCGAACCCACAGGGAATTGTAACAACGCAATAAAGACAACTTGCAAAGAATTAACTTGAAAATAATTAACTCGAATGAAATAAAGCAAAGCCGAAACTAGTAAGATAACTTGGAGCAATAAAATAATTGAAAACTAGATAGAACGAGATAACAAGCGATTTAGTAACTAACAAGAAAAACAAAGCTCTAGGAACACAAATCAATTATCATTACTAGTTCTGCAGATTAGTTTAACTTGCCAATCGAATTAAGGGTTCGTTCTAACTATTATCTGACTAATCCGTATGGCGTCCAGATTCAGTCACGTACTCTAACGGTTCATATGCTTAAGACATTTATTTAAACCATTAAAATCCATTAAGTTAGGAAGAACTTACGGAATACCCGATTTATGAACCAAATAAATAGCTTAATAAGACAATCAAACTATTTATCTTTTTATCTTACAGAGAGCATTAAATTACTAAGCATGGCGTGTACTTAATAATTCTCTCAAACAAGACTAATTAAAGCTAAACTGACCAAATTCAACTTAATTAATCGCAACCCAAATTATAAGATAAAACTTAATTAATTGGCAAGATTAAACACAAATTAATGCATAGACTTCATGGCAATATCATCATATTCCTAGATAAGAAATTTAGCAACTCATAAGTTGCATAGCAGCAAGTAGTGCACTCATCACTATTTTACAAAGAATAAGCACTAATAATATAATTTGCTGAAGCCGAACAGACATCATTAAACAATGTATTTCATCCTTAGCAACAGAACCCTCAACATGGGAATAAAATAATTGGAATTAAATTCTCAAAAGATAAACGAAAGGAAGAAACCATAATATTGTTGCGCTGTTCACTGGACTCAATTGCTTGGAGATGAAATCAATGTTTGGAGGTGAAGATGCCGCCGAACTGCCGAACCGCCGAACCTAATTCTGTTGTTGCGCCGGAAGTTGCTAAAGAAAATCGCCGAATAGAGATTGCGGCGAACAGACCCCCCCTTCATCTTCAGAATCGCGCTCTTTTATACTGATTCAGCAAGCCGTTGAAATGCCCTTGAGATGCGCTCGACATGGCCTCTGCAGATCTCCTTTCTCACGAAGTTATTGACCGGCCAATCTGAAACTTTCGTACACTGCACATAGGGCAACGACCAAGACGTAGAACAACTTTATTTTTACTTAAACACCACATTTTAATAAATTAAAGTTAAATAAAATTAGTCCAACTTATTAATAATAACCTAGCTGCAAAAAACATTATTATTTTATTAATTTATTTATAATTATTGGATGAATGTAGAGTAAATACAAATGTATCAATAAATAAGATTAAGCATAAAATATAACTATATAATAAAAGTTATTAAATAAAATATAATAAAATAAAGTACAAAAATTGCACTTATCACAAAGTGTTTTAGTTTGAGTGTAATCTATGATTTGCTTGTGTGGTTTGATATTTCTAGGTAAAATGGGTCACAAAGAGTCAATAGGAGGCTTCTTGGAGCATAATGGAACAACTTTGGAAGCCTAGATTTCACTCAACGGAGCAGCGGAACGCGAAGCGGGAGAAAAGCTGGAATATTGAACACATGTGGCCTAGCAAACGGCTGGATGGGAGGCCGCATGCCCCGCCGTAGATTTCACCCAGCCAAACGGCCTAGCAAAGGCCGGATGTCGCGATCCCTGTACAGTATAAAAGCTGTTTTTCTGCATTTTGTGAAGGAGTTCAAACCCTAGCTAGCTTAGAACTACTTTTCCTCATTTCCATAGCATTTATTAGCTTAGATTAGCTTAGATCTACACTTGGAAACACTTGGGAGCATTTATTTCAAAGATTTGGAGTATATTACAACACTCTTCTTCACCATTTAATAGTAAAACTCTCTTTTCCTCTTCTTCACCTCTTATTTACTCTTATTGCTCTTTTATGATTTCATTGTTTGAAATTGCTATGTTTACTTTAAATATGAGTGAGTAATCCTTTTTATGGGTTGGATTTGGTGTTTATTGCTTCTATTGATGCTAGCTATGTAATTATTGCATAAAGGTGATGTGACACCCCAACC
>NXFB01000242.1:173455-188157 GCA_002525835.2 Ipomoea batatas | reverse complement strand
AACCCGCGCGGGTTAGCCCGCACGACCCGCGGGCCAAATCTGGCCCGCCCCGTTAGGCCCGCATTTTCGCGGGCCTAATTTTCTATAACCCTAACCCGCCCCACCGCGGGGCGGGTGCGGGCCGACCCGCGGGCCTTGGCCCATTTTGACAGCCCTAGACAAGATGCGATACACTAGTAAAAAAACATGTAAAATATTAACAATAGTTGGAAAATCAAATTCAAAAAGTTAGAAGATATTGATTCCTTTGGTATGGTGTATCATTGTATTTTGGATAATAATGACAAAAAGATTAGGTGTTCTTGGGATTCCATCCATACTAGGACACTGACACTTCTTCAGCCACTTTAATTTGATGCATTATTGATTTTGTTATTATTATTATCGTTGGTATTATTGTGACCAGTATGCCACTCGTGTATTACACGGACAATGATATGTATTAATATTTGATACACCGTCGATGTATAGATGCTATACACTAATGGTTAAATGAGAAGATGTCATCTTATTAAAAAATAAAGTCAATATTAACTAGTTTTTTTTTGCAAAATATCTAAAATTTGTATTTTATTATGAAACTTATTTTATTTTTAATTAACAAAATATATCTACTTTCCTAAACATATTTATTACTTAATTATTATATATTTAATTTCCTTACACATCCTTAATTATTAGAAATTTCTCTCACTTTAAAAAATGAGTCACACTTCCACATCATCAAATTTGTAAATTCTTTACTTTTGATTCTATATTCCTACAATATTCTTTCACTTTCAAAAGTGATCCCACTTTCATATTATATTATAAATATAAGAATTAAATAGTATAATAAGAAATAAAAAAATTAAAAAAGTAAACAAATCAGATTTACCATGTTTTTTCTCCCACTTTCTCATTCTCTCTCCTCTTGCTAATTTAGCAATTTCTCTATCCTATTGCAATACACATAGCATTAAATAATAATAAAATCTCTTGCCACAGATTAGAAAGGAAGAGATTGGCAGGGTTGAGGACAACCTTAGATTCATTTTATTGTTAAATTGTTCTCAATTAGATACATTATTATTTGTTTAACCAACAATAAATACTAACATACGTGAAGCCATTACTTTAATTGTGGATTTATTAATAATATGATTAAATATTTCACTAAATAGACCCATCATTCATAGTTATCAATTGATTTTAATTATAATCGTTGATTTATTAATAATATAATTAAATATTTTACTAACATAATTAAATATTTGATTTTACTAACATAGTTGATTATAATATTTGATTTTAATTATGTTAGTAAAATCTTTAATTATATTATTAATAAATCAACAATTATAATTAAAATTAATTGATAAATGTTACGTGACAACTGTGTTTAGTAAAATATTTAATTATATTATGAATAAATTAATGATCATTATTAAAATTGATTGGTAATTCTATTTAGTAAAATATTTAATTATATTATTAATAAATACATAATCACAATTAAAATGCAAGTGAGCTCTCTTTGTGGGGAAGAATTTCGGGAGAACCCGGGTTCGATTTCTACAAGTGACGATTCCCTCTAGGCCAGCTCCTGTGCCTCTCGGAGAGAACGCTAGTGGACCCGGACCGTTAAACGGACGGAGAAAGACCCGGTGGATTTACAAAAAAAAAAACATCACAATTAAAATCAACTGATAATTAATAAAGAGTTAATTCCAGCAATGGTCCTCCGACTATGTTGATTTTCCACAATTAGTCCCCGACTTTTAATTTGGACAATTTAGGTCCCTTGACTTTCAAATTCTTTCCAATGTTGGTCTTTTCGTCAAATTTTGGTTAAATTGAGGTCAAATGAAGGGGTAAAATTGTTTGTTCACATGTTTAGTGTATTATTACTCGTATTTCTCCTATCCTATACGCTGTATATATGAATATAATCTCAGTCGAAGTCTCAACCGAAGCCATATAACCTCATTCGATGTCTCTTCGACTGATATTATATTCATATATATATATAGCGTATAGGACAGAAGAAATACGAGTATACAAGTAAACGGACAATTTTACCCTTTCATTTGTACTCAATTTAACCAAAATTTGACGAAAGGACCAAAATTGGAAAGAATTTGAAAGCCAAGGGACCTAAATTGTCCAAATTAAAAGTCGGGGACTAATTTTTGAAAATCAACATAGTCGAAGGACCATTGCTGTAATTAACTCATTAATAAATGATGACGACTTTATTTAGTAAAATCTTTAATTATATTATTAATAAATCAGCAATCATAATTAAAATTAATTGAAATGTTACGTGACAACTTTGTTTAGTAAAATATTTAATTATATTATGAATAAATCAATGATCAAATTAAAATTGATTGGAATATTTAATTATATTATTAATAAATCAACAATTATAATTAAAATCAATTGATAATTATAAATGACGAGTTTGTTTAGTGAAATATTTAATCTTATTATTAATATAAATCCACAATATGGCTTCACGTCTGAGTGTCTGACTAACATATATTTACTGTTGGCTAAGCAAATAATAATGTATTTAATTGGGAACAATTAACAATAAAATGTATCTAATAATTAAGAATGTGTAAGGAAATTAGATATATAATAATTAAGTAATAAATATGTTTAGGAAAGTAGATATATTTTGTTAATTAGGAATTAAAAAAAAAAAATTCCTAATACAAATCTTATATATTTTGCAAAAAAGGACCCGGTTAATATTGACATTGTTTTTTAATGATGTGGCATCTTCTCATTAACCGCCGGTGTATAGCATCTATACATCGGTGATTCATCAAATATTAATCCTTTTAAAAATACCATAGTGATACAAATAGAGCTATACCAAAAAAGTCATCTGAATCTAATTTTGTGAGTATTTATAGGCAAGAGATACCTAAAAGTTAGAGTGCAAAGTGACTTTGGTATATACAAATTTTGAATTTTAATTAAATGTAGTAAGCACAACAAATAATGTATTTGACTGGCGAAAGGTATTGCAATCTTCATCTACTAAACTATTGCAACTAAATGTAATATTAGTAAATGCGAGCTAATATGAGGCAGTGTGGGGGCAATCTCTCAAAGTGAGAGGGATTTCTTGTACGCAGTGAGCAAAGGTCTAACCTCTGTATTTAATTGAATTACCATGATTTACATCCTCCAATATGCTTTGGCGGGCCGGGGTGTGGGAGGCCCTTGAGTTTGGGGATTCAACCTTTTGGGAGCAAAGTAAATGCAAGCTAAGTGCTGTTTCAAGTTTCTAAAAATATATTTCTTTGGTAAATGCAAGTCGTGTGTGTTGCTTTATAATAATAATAATAATAATAATAATAATAATAATAATAATAATAATATTATTATTATTATTATTATTATTATTATTTACATTTCCAAATATATATTAATTTTAATGTCATTGATATTTTCATCATGTCAGGTTTTATTGATGACAAATTATATCGTGGACTAGGGTCGATTTGCATAGTGGGCCTTGGCCCAAAATTACATCCTTATATATGAAGTGTTAATTATTCCATCATATTTATAAATATACACTACGTTCATAATATTTGTTCTATATATCCATAAACCAAACATTAATGTCCATAAACATTAAACTAAATGTACATCATATATATTTTTATTTACTCTGTAGTTGGTTCATAACATTCCTCCTATAAGTTCATAAAAGCAAAGCTTACATTTACATTATAATACTTACGCAAAATGTTTAATGCTATTCACATGTACCATATTTATAATATTTGTTTTATATGTCCATAAACATAACCCTTAATGTTCATAAACACTAAACTAAATGTACATCGTGTGTGTGTGTGTCTTTCTCTCTCTCTCTCTCTCTCTCTCTCTCTCTCTCTATATATATATATATATATATATATATATATATATATATATAGACTATAGTATATTCATAATGTTCATTCTATACGTTCATAAAACCAAAGCTTAATGTATATAAACATTACACTACAGATGTATAATGTTTAATACACCTCTCATCCCATTTTATATGTTCGGTTTGATTAACGAGACATGAATAAAGTTATTTTTAATTCAATTTTTATAATATTAAATTTAGTATTAGTATATAAAATGTATATATTTAAAAACTACATTTAAAATATTGTTAAACACAAAAAAAATCAAATTTTAAAATATTTTTAAAAAAATACTAAAGAATATAATCAATGAAGAAATAATTGATTTGACCAATGAATAATTAACATGACATGTAAAATAGAATAGATAGAGTAACATTCATCATGTACCGTGGTCATAATATTTGTTTTATAAGATGATAAACATAAACCTCAATGTTCATAAATGCTAAACAAAATGTACATCATATGTATTTACATTAACTCTATAGTAGATTCATGTTGTTCTTTCTATATGTTCATAAAAATAAAGTTTAATAAACATACATATTACATAAAAACAAATAATTTTTTAATAATATATTTTTTTATGCATTAATTTTATATATACAAAAAGAAACTGAAAAAAATAAATTTAAGTTGAAAAAAAAGGTAAAAGATTGAAAATTGTGGATATTTTAAGTGTATGTAGCAATTTCATTATTTAGGTTTCAATACTTATTATATTTTATATTTAATATTTAAAATGTAGTTTTGGAGGGAAATTGCACCAATATTATTGGCCCAAACCCTATAGCAATTTTAGGGTCTTCCCTCGTTATATTGTGGACCATGGTCCACAATGCATTGTGGATCATGGGTCATGGTTGATACTGCTGGTTGATACTGCAGTTGTGTTGAACTGATACTGCAGTTGTGTTGAAAGGATACTGCAGTTATGTTGAAAGGGAACTGCAGTTGCGCGGAACAGAGGTCATGTCATCCATCTGGAACTGTAGTTGTGTTGAAAAGATACTGCAGTTGTGTTGAACGGATACTATAGTTGTGTTGAACGGATGAATGACCTCTGTTCCGTGCAATTGCAGTTTCCTTTCAACACAACTGCAATATCTTTTCAACACAATTGCAGTATCAGCTATGATCATGGTCCACAATATAATTTGCGCTTCCCTGGTATCAAGTTATTCCTAGTTCTCAAGAATAGCCTAAATTTTCTATTTTCTATTTTATAGCATCATTAACGACACATTTGGTTCACGGAATGAATTTGGAAAGAATTGAAATACTATTTCACAAGGAATGAAAAAGATAAGGAATAGAACATGAATTGTATCCTATTGTTTGGTTCCCTAAAGGAATAAACTTTAAGACTTGTATTTCAATGTTTGGTTGGTTAAAGGAATAATAATTTACTACGTAATATGTTTTAAAGACATAAATATCCTTATTATAATAATAATAACAACAATAATATATATATATAAACAAAATCTTCCAAAACAAAATCTTACTTCCCGCCCAAAACATTGTACATTAAAACAAAAACTAGAATAATACGTAGTATTAAAACACAAAATCCTCCTATACTACAATTCCTAATATTGCATTCCAACACTTCCTCCTATACTACAATTCCTAATATTGCGTCCAACACTTTTAACAATCAAATAAATCTACTATAAAAACATTAAGGGTCACACTTGTGTGAGATCGTCTCACGGATCCGTATTCATGAGACGGATCGGGTCGGATCAAAGCACCATGCAAATGTCATACTTATATGTGCAAATCTCACACTTATATGCTCAAATATAACACTAATAAAAAAATACAATTTTTGTTACTTATAAGAGAAAAAGTTATAACATTTTTCATAATAAATAATGTTGACAACTACCTCTCACTTATAAGGGCAAATATAATACTTTTGAGGAAAAATGTAATACTTTTAAATCGAAATATAAAAGTATTGTATTTTCCCTTAAAAGTATTACATTTACCCTAATAAGTAACAAAAATTTTATTTTCTAATTAGTATTACATTTGAGCATATAAGTATGGCATTTGTGCACATAAGTGTTACATTTGCATCTTGACCCGACCCGACCCGTCTCATGGTGAGACGGTCTCACACAAGTTTTTGCCATAAATAAATTTAAATGTATATAAATATAATAATAAAATTAACAAGGCCGACTCGCTCGAGTTAACTCGGCCAAATTCGGCCTAGTCGGTCACTAACTTGGCCGAGTCGGCCGAGTTAGGCGCTAAGCGCTAGGCGGCCGGCCACCTAGGCGAACGCCTAGGGAGCAATTCGTCTCGGTCTAGGAGCGCCTAGCGCCTAGCGCCTAGGTGGGGATTTTTGCAACAGTGCTGCTAACACAAATCGAGATAGTGAAACGATATTGTCACGCAAATCTTTCAACAATATTGTTCTCTCACTAATGGGGTATGTTTTTGTCTCTGCTTCCGACCTGCAAATAGAAGAAAAATACTTCCACTTATCTGCAATTTGTTACTCGATGCTAAAGTATGTTATCATCTGCAAAAAGAGACGAGTTATATAATGGTAAATATTTGAACTACTCCAGGTCCAAGTCCCTGGTTTGTAATATCCCATCTCTGCCTGCAGCATTTCTTCCTCCAATCTCCACCCTCAGCCTCTGCTATTCAGCAGCTTTCAATTCATTACAAATAGAGGGGAGGGTTTTTTACAGTTACAACAACCAATCTATATAACCAACCAACCAACCAATTCTATGATTATTCATCCATGGCCTCCCCTTGTACAGAAAAAACAAAAATTTGGGGAAAAAAACAAATCAATATCCAACGCATATAATCAATCATATTCCCTAGGTTGGAAAAGAAAAGATAATTGGAACACATCGTCCTTCATCCCTCGGAATAAGACTTTTTCAAACCAAATTGGAGTCATAAAATTACACTAGTACAATGTTGCCTCTGGTACAAAACTCATAGCTTGAAATGATCTCCTTCCAATCCCTTCATGCTCACTTGCTTCCAGATGTTATGTTGTCTGTATCAGCGGGGTTCTTCGGATTAAGCTCATAAACCAATCAGACTATACTGGGTGCATCGCCTTCCCAACTACAAGTGGCACGCGCCCAGCGTGTCCGAATGCAGTCGACTAAAGGAGCATGCTGAGAAGGCTCGGGTTTAGACACTTCAGTGACTGTGTCCTTTGCCCCAGGATCAATTTTAGCTGGAACATCTGACATAAATTCTTCTGGAGTCCACCTCGGGGGAACTGAAACCCTCAACTTGGTCAGTCTTGGTCTTTGTATTGGAATTTCTCTTCCAGACGACGCTTGGTTCCCGTTCATAACTGATTTTGCAATCCCATTGAAGTGATAAAGATCAAAAACCTTTTTCCCCAATAAGCCACTAGAATCTTTCAATCCTCCAAGATTCTTGTCGAGATCCAAAAGAATCTGCCAAAATTCACTCCACACAATGAATCCCGTGTTGCAAAGTTGCTCGAGCTTCTCAGCTGGGAGAATAATATTAGTATCCCTAAGGACTTGGTGGAAACCTTCCACACCGATGAATCCTCCACCACCACTTTGATCATGTGCATCAAATGCTCTTCGGATCTGTGATTCTCTACCCTCAAGTTCATTCTCCTCTTGAACTTTGGTATCAAGAGCAAATAGGACCGTATAATGAGATTCACTACCAACAACCCAAATCGGCCACCTTGGGCACTTCAAATACTGCCCAACCTTACAGTAGTTTAGGGATTCTAGCAGAGTAAGGAATCCAACTTCAACAGTTGTGGATATACCCTTCACAAACATGCCACCACCTAAGTCCATCATCCCATCAAAAACATTTGCCACAGCCCTTCCACATAGCAATAGGTTTACAATTTCCTGTTATACAAATATGGAGATTAATATAGTTGCTGAAAGAATTGTAAATATGTAAGGAGAGTGGAGATTTGCCAGTAGCAAGAGGAATGCCAATTCATTGCTCCTCGGGTACCTGAGAAGCATGCCCAAAAGGAGCAGTAACCAATGGTTGAGAGGGATCATCCCTGTCAGCCTGAACAGAATCCTAGATGAACATAAAAAAAAACATTGTCAATACACAAGCAAGCTAGGTAAGGAGACAGACATATAAGTGCAAATTGCATGTCTCCAACATCATTGTTATTCAAGTACATGGGCATTAGTGCTCAAGGACATCAGAGATCTTAATTTGCCGTTGTACTTTAACAGGTCCTATACAAAAAGATGGTGTCCTCTTTCATGTGAAATTGTGGTGTTAAAAACATTTCACCTTGAAGCCCAACTGCTATGAAACTTGCATATCCTCTTCATAGCAAATATAACAAAACTGTAAATCGCACAAAACTATAGACATACATTCAATTTTGAAGTGGTGTATGCATTTCAATATACATGCTAAGTACTCATATCTACTGAGTATGTGCTGCAGTAACAGTGGAAAAATATGAAATCAGAGTAATACAGGTTTCAAAAAAACAACACATTACCAATGTATAGGACAAATTTTGAATAAGAAATCAGTGTTGGAGGAAAATTCTCAAGTTACAAACCTCGTAGACTTCATAATTATCAGGGATTGATGTCTTAAGGATATCAAAGAAGATTACTTAATGAAAATATGATCGGTTTATCCAAGCACCAATTAGTCTAACTACATAACACATTTACTCTTTACACTTTAGATTAATTGTTCCTTTGTGAATGTACCAAAAGTTATATTAGAAATGATACCCTTCTTTTGTGGGCTGACTGAGGAAATGTCTAAAATTGAAAATAGATTTTGTTATCTGCCAATGTTTGCCATTGTGGTCTACATTAGTATAGTTAACCTTCCCAACATGCACTGCCCTTCCTATATTTCGATATAGATTTCACCTTGATAAGCTGCTAAAAGACATTCTTATTTTAGGTAAACTTCTCTCAAAAATAATATACCAAGAGCTTTCTAATTTTGGATAGATAGGTAAATCAAAATGCACAAAGTTAAAAGAGCACCTAACTACTTAAATGATACAAAGACTACATGCAAATGCTGGATTTCATCTTTTTCCATGATAAATCAATTAGATTTTAACCAGACCACTGCTAGATTTCATCTTTCTAGTATGCCTAAAGGAAGAGTAACAAATTATCTGTCTTTAAAGGGAAGCTTTGTCACAAAATAACTTACCATTCCTCGAGAAAGCAAAGCAGATATGAGGAAAAGCATTGCTCCCATACGACTCCGGTATACAGGAAGCATTGCTTCGATCCTTTCAAGTGCACTTGCTGGTGAAGTGTATTCATTAACAATTAGAACATTGTGGAAGTCCAAGCCTGATTCAATTGTAAGACCGTCAAGCGCTTTTGCAATGACCTGTATAGGAAGAAGACATCTATTAAAAATTCACAAAAAAAATTGTATTACCTACAGTGGTTGGCTCTAAATAGTAAATACATAGGCTATTAGGTTTCTTTTGAAACTCAGCAACTTGCTGCATTTCAATTATTCATTGAAGACAAAGCCTGTAACTACAAGGACTGAGCAAGTATTACATAAGCATAGCATTGTAAAATAAATGAATAGAGAAGTTATCATTCTTCAAGGAAAATTATGGATAGCAAAGGTGTTCCCCACTAAACAGCATATGAATAGTGTTTTAGTGCCTCACCTCATCTCTTGAGCTGTCAACAGACCCTTCAAGGTCACCATCGAGAATTCTCAAAGATGCTATAACAGCCCTTCCATTAGTTCCACATAAAAACAATATCTCGGCCATACTTCTCACCAATGCTCTGTCACGATGTAGCCAAAAGTTACCATACTTCATGCTTATGTAAAATATTCAAAGGTTTCATGTGAGATAAAATTTCAGGAAAAAATGAAGGAAATTCACTCTTTCTTACACACAATCATATATAGTTATGTGACAAGTCTCTCTTATGCAAAGTAAGTTGGTATTATTGTCAGACTAGGTTATCAGATATGTAGGAAAAAAACCATACAAATATACATATACACACACATGTAAGTACATACATACATATATATATATATATATATATATACAGTGCCAATTGGCACCGTGCCTCTTCATACCCAGCGTAAAAAGCCTGCTATGAGAAAATCAAAATCAAAACATAAAATCTGAAAAGATGCACAGACTGCATTTGTTATTGTGGTATTACTGCAGTGGGCAACAATATCCTAATATTGTCAACCAAGGAATAACTAAGGATTATCTGACTGATAAAAAGAATTTAGATTTTAGATTGAGTTTGAAAGGCAGTAAAGAGTTAAATTAACTGACATAGATGTCTAATTGACACTATTCCCACTCATTCAGTGATTCATGATGAAATTGGAACTAGTATATCATTTTCAACTAAAATTAAAAATTACTCCAATTACATGATCTACTCTTCCCAGAGCATAAACAAGTCAGAAGAAGCATAAGAATCGCAGCCATACTTCATGTACAATGTTATTTTTCCTTTCATCTTGAAAGACAATGATATTAGAACATCAAGAAACATACTTGACAGATTATTCATCTTGATTTTAAATCACTTAAAAAATAGAGATTACTCACATTGATTTCTTGTCCTCGTTAAGAGAAGAAAAAATATCAGCACCTACATATTCATGTTTGGAAAATCCTCTCAAGCCCATATTTGTTGATATGCTTGGCATTGCAGTATTTAACTCCTCCATGGAAAATAAAAGGTATTTTAGAACAAAAGCCTGCACCATCAAAGCATGTTTTGTGAAAAAGATGGAAAGTTGCTAATGCTTTATAGATAATTTATTATCAACGTGAATGCACAAATCAGGTTCAGAGCATTACAAAAGGTCTATTCATAGTGGTTAAACACTCCATGAAATCCTGACTGTCAACGATAAGGCTCTTCTTTACACCAAAATAATAACGCATTCAAGCAGGCACATTTCTATACACGCGCACAAAGTTTTTTAAAGAAACAAGCATAGCAAAGCGACAGGGTTACCTCACTTCAAAGCGCGAAGAGAAGCGTTGCTTTTGTATAAAAAGCAACACAAGGTAGCAAAGTTTAATTTTAGCGAAAATTACACTTTTGGCCCCTTAGTTGTTCCCTTGTTACAAATGTAGTCCTTGTCTTTCAATTGTTGTCAATCTAATCCTTCAATTATTAACCAAGTCATTAATTTAGTCCATGTCTTTCAATTGTTATAAACCTAGTTCTTCAACCGTTGACCTATTTGCAAATCTAGCCCTTCAATTGTTGACTTAGTTGTAAATTTAGTGCTTTAAACAAATGACTAGATTTGCAACTAGGTACATTTGAAGGACTAGATATTCAACAATTAAAATATAGGGACCACATTCGTAACCCATGAACAATTGAATGACTACAAGTATGACTTTCCCTCAATTTTATAATCTAGAATGGTATTTAAATGGTTTATAATGCAATTTTTAAGAGAAAAATACTATAGTTGACATCATTTTATAGCAATACAAGCATATTGCATCTTTATCTTTGATGTATACCATTAAGCAAAAAAATGATTGCTTTTAACGGGTGTACAAAATTCTACAATTCACATAATAAAAATAATATTATCATATTAACATAATATATTCCATTATTCATCAGTCATTATTTATCTAAATAAACACAAGCATCATATTGAATAGATATTGAATTATTAATCAAGTATCATATTGAATGCGTTAGTTAAGGTTTCATTTATTTTTAAATAAGCCACACTGCGCACTCTTTGTTAATTATTAAATGGGAAAATTGCATTTTTCGTCCTTAAGTTATAGGGTAATTGTAGAATTCGTCCCTAAGTTATGGTAATACACACTTTTCGTCCCTAAGTTATTATTGGTGTTGCACTTTTCTTCCCTGAGTTATTCAAATTGCAAATTTCGTCCCTAAGTTATATTATGTTGCACTTTTCGTCCCTAATTTAAGTGTGCAAACTTCGATAAATTTTCGTTAAATAATTTTTTATTCGAACTTTTCCGGTTCAACGCCAATTTTTTAACGAAATTTATTGAAAAAGTTCGAATAAAATTTTTTTTAAACAAAAATTTACCGAAGTTTGCACACTTAAGTTAGGGACGAAAAGTGCAACGTAATGATAATTTAGGGACAAAATTTGCAATTTGAATAACTCAAGGACGAAAAGTGCAACACCAATGATAACTTAGGGACAAAAAGTGTGTATTACCATAACTTAGGGACGAATTCTACAATTACCCTATAACTTAGGGACGAAAAATGCAATTTTCCCTTATTAAATTATTAATAAGGGTTTAAGACACCATTGCTTGGAGTGTGCACTGCCCACTCTTCTCTTTTTGTCCACACACAGTGGGTCGAGAGAGACAGAGGGGAGATGATACAGCTAGGAAGTCTTATTTTATTATATTACATAGTTTAGATATTAATAAATTACTAAATAGTTATTTAGAAACTAATAAATAGTTATTTAGAATTACTAAGTTATTTAACTTATTACTCTTAGTCTTCGAATTAGTTTAGGTAGATTAATTATTTAGGAACTACCAAATAATTATTCTTAGTTTAGGAACCTTCGTAATTAACCCTATAAAAGGGAGTGTTATTTGGAATAATAGAACAAGCAGAAATTTAATCCCAAAAAAGGGTCTAAGGGAGGTTTGGGTTTCAAGCAAACCCAGTGTCTTCTTCTTTTTCTTATGTTTTCTTGCCCATGACGGGAGAACATAACATCGGCTCTGTTACCGGCGTCATGGACATCACTCAGTCGGAGTTTGAAGCTCTCACAGAAATAGCGATTGTGTTGAAAAGCTTAGACAAAGATTTACGCAGACTTGCCGATGACCTGAAGGACTGGCTTCTGCCAATTCTCTCCAAAATTCAGCAAATAGAGGTTTGATGCTACTTCACTTGACTCATCAACAATCATTGTTGACCACCCATGTGGAGATAGCGTTGATGCAAGCCAACATTTTAGCCGATCAGCCTCATGTTGATTCAACACAAATGGTTGCCGACTCTTCTGAAATTGAGGTTGTGCCCTTTCCAAAAACTTTCCTATGTGTGGGAGGGTTATTTCACCACTCTCCAACCCCATCTCATTTAAGGGTTGTGTCGTATAGTATTGGTCAGTCTTCATCTTTGGTGTCTCCCTCATCATCCAATGTTGTTGTTCCAACTAACTCCTTCAAAGGATGTCCAAGTTCGAGATCTTCCTCACCACTGTTTGCTCCTCCATGGATCCGTAGAATGCCACTTGAGGCTTTTCCATTTTCACTTCTTTTGGGGAGGTCATTTGATCGTGGGAGGTGTTGGCTACGTGTTGATGAGGTTATCAAAGCTTGAGGTCCAAGAGGGGGAGTAATGATGCATGCTGGGAAGTCTTTTTTATTATTATTATTATTATATTACATAGTTTAGGTATTAATAAATTACTAAATAGTTATTTAGAAACTAATAAATAGTTATTTAGAAATTACTAAATAGTTATTTAACTTATTACTCTTAGTCTTCGAATTAGTTTAGGTAGATTATAATTATTTAGAAATTTAGAAACTACCAAATAATTATTCTTAGTTTAGGAACCTTTGTAATCAACCCTATAGAAGGGAGTGTTATTTGGAATAATAGAACAAGCAAAAATTTAATCCCAAAAAAGGGAGCGTCGGGTACTCGGGTCTCAAGCAAACCCATTGTCTTCTTCTTTTTTTCATATGTTTTCTTGTCCATGACGGGAGAACGTAACATAAGAAGCAAACAACCAAGAAAGAGAGAAAGAAAAACACAATAATGGCCAAGCTTCTTCGTGGCGAATGAAGGAGAAGAGATTGGAGTCGTCTGAAGCTATGGAGTCGATTCTCTAAGGTGAAGTAATATACCTCTTAAGGTAGACCGATTCTTGCCTAAAGCTATGGAGTCACCAACAGAATGCCAAAAGCTATGGAATTACCAATTGATCGCCAGAAGCTATGTGCTTGCCATGTACTAGATCAAAATTTGAGGAAGATCGCTTTTCCTCACTTCGTTGTTCTTTTATGTTTTCCATTGCTTCACTAAAGTGATGCAATGTAGTGTCCCTCGTGCTCACTTAGTCGCTTAAGCACCAAAGCGCTTGCTTTCAACAAGTGTGCACACGCGAGTCAAAACCCCATCAACACATCTTTTCATTTAATATGCATGAAACTCAAAGGAGTCAAGTTCCATGGTATTTTAATTTGTTTACTATTGGAGCACATAAACTTTCATACCTTACTACTTTTGTTTCCAAGGAATCAACATTGATACCTTGCTACAGTTGGTTAAGTTTTATAGGGTTTTCTTGCGGTGATATTTATCCTTCCCTTTAACAAGCTATTTGTTTATAGGGTACAGACTTACACTTACTTCACCATAATAAATATATCTCCACAATCATGAACTAAACTTTTAATAGATTCTTAGATAAATACATTCAATTCACATGGAAATTTGAACAAGATATTCATGATATATTGTTTTTCCTTTACACATCCACGAGCTGAACACTTTCAAAGATACATACGGTCAAAACAATCTACAGGATATTTTCTGAAGAGCTCCATTTTCTTATATAAATCAGAATATTCAGTCAATAGAGCATGATAGAATAGATTTGTGGAATAATTGAATCAAGGGATCTAGTTCATATTTGTTGGAGAAAGGCCGAAAGGGTAAGATGTATCATCTGATTCCTTTCTGCCTTGGATGCAGTAATAATATGAGAAGTAATTCT
>NXFB01000242.1:135970-156357 GCA_002525835.2 Ipomoea batatas | reverse complement strand
TCGAGTTTCCCATCTAATTTGGGATCCGACCATACAATATTGAAATTTGTGGCCATATTTCACTACGGACAATAACTCGGGGTTGGTAGGTTGACATACCAAATGTTAATATATTAAATATAATATAGTATAAATTTCAACCTACCAACCGGCCATATTATACTATATTATATTTAATATATTAACATTTGGTATGTCAACCTACCAACCCCGAGTTATTGTCCGTAGTGAAATATGGCCACAAATTTTAATATTGTGTGGTCGGTTCCCAAATTAGATGGGAAACACGATTACAATTATTCGCAAATTATGATGACCACACATTTGAAAGCTCAGAATCTTTGGAGCTTTGTTGATTCCGGTCTACAAGAAGGAGCTGATACAGCCGCTATACGGCGAGATCAATTGGCCTTGGGACAGATTCACCAAGGTGTTGATTACTCAATTTTTTGACATTAGCTCTTGCTCAGAGCAAATCAAGCGTGGGACATCTTAAAGGTGTGTCACACAAAGGAGTCGATCGATCGGGCACAGAAGTCTAAGTTGCAATCGTTGAGAAGGTTGTACGATCATTGTGAGATGACCTCAACAGAAACAGTAGATACGTATTTCACTCGTCTTATTGATTAGGTGAATAGGATGAGGTTATGTGGAGATACGATTGAAGATGGTACAGTGGTTGAAAAAGTTATTCGAACTATGCCGATGAAATATGACCATGTGGTGGCTTCAATAACAGAGTCACACAAAACCGAGCTCTTATCAGTTGCAGTAGAAAGTCATATTGACAGGATTGAGTCAAAACTGGAACCACTAGAAGAAGAAGATTTGAAGAGCCAAGTCACCCTTAATATGACTGGCCCTAATCAAAGAGGTGGAGGATCTGGTAGAGGTCGTGGAAGAAGAAGAGGAGGATTTAGAGGAAGTGGACGTGGTAACTCCAATTAGGAGGAGGACGTGGTAACTCCAACCAAGGAAGAGGTGGAGGTAATACCAAACAAGGTAAATTTCCATTTCATTGCTACAATTGTGGCAAGTATGGGCACAAGATTGCAAATTTCTATTACAATGAAGACAATCGTGGAAATCAAGCAAACATTGCTGAAATGTCTGGTGCGAGTTGTGAAACCTTACCTTTGGCCAGTAATAGTTTTTCTGCAGACGAAAACATATTGTTCTTGGATATTGGGTGTAGTAACCATATATGTGGGAAGAAAGAATTGTTTTCCGAACTAGATGAATCAGTCAGGTCTGAAGTGACATTTAGCAATAAGTCAAAAGTGCCAATTTTGGGAAAAGGTAAAATCTCTATTTAGTTGAAGGATGATACTCACAATTTTATATCTGATGTGTTCTATGTTCCTGAACTGCACCAAAATTTGTTGAGTATGGGACGGTTGTCAGAAAAGGGATATAAGATAAATATTACACAGGGGTGTTGTACCATTGTAGATGCTAAGAGAGTTTTGATTGCAAAGGTAAATATATCCCAAAATCGACTATTTCCTTTGAAAATCAATCATGCACTTCTTGCTTGCTTTAATTCCGAAATTTGTGATGATAATTGGTTATGGCATATGCGATTTGGACATTTTCATTTCTCTGGATTAAACTATCTAGCGAAAGAGGAGCTTGTTTCTGATTTGCTTGTTGTAAATGTCTCTGATCGTATTTGTGAGATCGATTTGTTTGATTGGGAAGAAGCATAGAGATCCCTTCCCAATGGCCAAGTCAAGGAGAGTCGCAAAACAGTTGGAGATTATTCACTCAGACATGTGTTCGTTGGAGGTTCCCTCACGTGGAGGTTGTAAGTACTTTGTTACTTTCATTGATGATTTTAGTAAGAAAACATGGGTTTACTTTCTGAAACAAAAGTCTGATACATGTGATGTTTTCAAACAATTTAAGACTTTTGTTGAAAAGCGAGTGGTTATAAAATTAAAATCTTGAGAACTGATAGAGGTACAAAATATATTGCTTGTGATGATTTTCTGAAGGAGAAGGGTGTTCAGCACCAGATGACAGCCAGATACACTCCACAACAAAATGAAGTGGCTGAGAGGAAGAATAGATCTATCATGGATATGCTGAGGTGCATGTTGAAATCTAGAAATCTGCCTAAGCCTTTTTGGGCAGAACGAAGTTGTCGCTTGTGATGTCTATGTATTGAACAAGTGTCCAACTAAAAGTGTATGTGATAAGACACCTGAGGAAGTGGGAGAAACCCCTCTATAAGAAATCTCAAGGTTTTTGGATGTTTGGCATTTGCACATGTGCCAGATCAATTGAGAAAGAAGTTAGATGATAAAGGTGAGAAGTGTATATTCATTGGTTATAGTGACGCTTCAAAGCTTATAAACTATACAATCCTGAAACTAAAAAGGTTGTTATAAGTCGTGATGTCACTTTTGATGAATATAGTGCCTGGGATTGGTCAGCTAAAGATGAATGGTCAGTTGTTGTTCCTATTGTTGAAACTGTTGTTGATGAGCAACCGATTCCAGATAATGTCCAGTTTCCTTCGCAACTAGGGTCTTCTGTTCGATGATCTCAACGCGAGCGTCAATTACTAGCTCGCTTGCAGGATTATGTTTTGGGTCATGATAATGATCTGTCTTATGAAGAGATTGTTCATTTTGCTCTTTTTGCAGATTGTGACCCTCTATCCTTTGAGAAGGCTGCTACAGAAACTCATTGGCTTAAGGCGATGGATGAGGAGATACGTGCCATTGAAAAGAATGGTACATGTGAGTTAACAGATTTACCTCCTGGAAAGAAGCCAATTGGAGTAAAGTGGGTTTACAGGACGAAGCACAAGTCAAATGGAGAAATTGACCATTTTAAAGCACGGTTGGTAGCAAAGGGTTACAAGCAAAAACCAGGTATTGATTATTTTGAGGTTTTTGCTCCAGTAAGTAGACTTGATACAGTTCGAATGACTATTTCTTTTGCTGCTCAAAATGATTGGAAAGGGTTACAAGTAGAATCAGTCTCAACATCCACATCTCCTAGCTCCAATTCCTTCAGCCAACTAAGCGTTTCCCGAATACTTACGGCCTCAGCCTCTTTAAAGGTAAAAGAGCCAACACAAGTATTTGATTTTGCTGCAAAGAAACGCCCATCATCATCATGTATTATCCACCCCATCCCCATAATAGAGTTATTCAAATCCATTGCTATATCCGTGTTAAGCTTTAACCTACCATGTGACAGTGGATTCCATTTCTCCAAACCAATATGAGTCGTTGAGCTTGGATCATCTATACCATTAGCATTCTTCCAATTCGCTCAGAAAAATAAGGCAATATGCACTATAGTGTTCATTTCATACGGTGTTCCCTTCCACACAAACTCGTTTTTGCTACACCAATGTCCCTAATAGATCATGGCAAACTTACATAAATAATCACCCATAAGATTACTGATATTATCAAAAAACCATTCTAAAATATTATCATTACCATGGGTGATTACTGGCAGGTAGACCTGACAATTATGGACATGACCCGTTAACACGACACGAAACCGGACACGAAAATAACGGATTAGTGTTTAGCCTTAACGTGTCTCGGGTCGTTAACGGGTTGACCCGTTAAGAACCCGTTATGTTTCGTGTCTTAACGGGTCAACCCGTTAAACCTATTAAGGACCGGTTTAACCCGTTAAACCTATTAAGGACCGGTTTAACCCGTTAACATTATCGTGTTAACCTGTTTACACGAACCCGTTAACACAAACCCGTTTACAACACGCTAAGAACTAAGGATGAATTTACTAAATTAGGCCAAGATCTTACACCAATTATTGATGTTCAAAAATATGAAACTTGAATTTTTATTATTTTCAATTTTATTCTAAAACTAGTATGAACTTCTTTAATTATGAGTTTTGGATGTTATTTTATCATTGTATGACGGTTATAAATTGAATTTTTTTTAGTTTGTTTGATGGATTGAATTGTAGATTTTATTTCTTTTTTATATAAATTAACTTTAAATTTTAGTTTTTTTAAATATATTAATAAGTTTAGCGGGTTTAAACGGGTTTCGTGTCATATCGTGTCGACACGAACTGAAACCTGTTAACAAAACGTGTCTATCGTGTCAACCCGCTTAACCCATTAACAAATCGTGTTCGTGTTCGTGTTACAAATTTGAACCCGTTAACCTTAACGTGTCGTGTTCGTGTTTAGCCTTATCGTGTTCGTGTCGTTATCGTGTTGACCCGTTAACGAACCCGTATACACGAATTGCCAGGTCTACTGGCAGGCCCAAAGTGTTCCAAATCCTTTTAGCTCCACGACAATCAACAAAATTGTGGTATGTCGTATCCTCCTGCTGCTGACACAAATAACACAATAATGAACATGCAACATGCTTAGTACGAAGGGCATCACGGGTAGGAAAGAATTCAGAAACTAATTACCAGCAAAAATTCTTTACTTTGGGAGGCACCTACAAATTCCATAGCTTTGTCCAGGGTCTAGTATCATTTGCTTCGCCTATCAACTTTCTATAGCATGATTTTACGGTATACCGCCCTTTAGAATCAGCAGGCCATATCCACAAATCCAAGGCCGGTCCAAAGGTTTTATTGGCCCCTGGGCAAAATTTAAAAAAGGGCCCCTATATGAAGAATTTGTTTCTAGATGATCAATTTGTTTACTTCTTTTTTATTTTTTGTTTTTTATTCTTTGTTTTTTTTTTTTAACTTCCGGATGAATGTTTTTTTAGGCAACATTGTATAAAAGAAAAAAAAGGGAAAAGCGTCAAACAGGCTCCTAAACTTTACACCAAAAGTCAATTAGGCACCTAAACTTTGAAAATGGTCAATTAAACCCTTTTACATGTCAAATTGAGGCAATGAAGCCCAATGACCGGTAAATGACCTGTAATTACAGGTCATTTAAGTTCCGGCGACCGGCGACGACCTATTTGACCCTTTTCCCTAAAAAAATTTATTATAAAATCGATCTTAACAAAAAAAAAACAAATGGTAACTGGCACTTATATGAATCAATCAAACCGAATCAGTCAATAAAAAATCTTTAAGTATTTGAGTGGTTGGTGTGGCGTAGGCTCGATCGACGGCGTGAGCGATGGGTGTGCGACAACGTCTCTTTCAGTCTTTGTGAGTTCAGTTCTCGACTTCCAGAAACAATAAACCCTGTTTTTTAAATATATAATAAGTAATATATTATATATATATATATATAATACTCTGTATATCTTATGGCCTATGGGCCCCTATAGAGATGGGCCCTAGGCAGGTGCCCACCCTGAACCCCCCTCAGGGCCGGCCCTGCACAAATCTAGAGGTTTTTGTTGGCTTATACGGTGATTAAGAATCAACTCGGCATCTCGAGGTACAATGATGTCACGCACACATTCGGGGTCCAACTCAGTAGCATGCACACTGAATAGAGATGAAACTGGAGATTGAGCAACGGATTCACGCAACAAAGTTGTGACATGGGGGTTTTCATCATCCGGCAGCCAGGGATCACTACTAATGATTGTAGTTGTGCCATTAACAATACATCTTCTGCAACCATTTTCAACACACTTTGCACCTCCATCATTCCCCTCCATATATATGAGGGGTTACTACCCATCCGTGCCTCAAAAAATGAAGACGATGGACAATAACGAGCCTTGTAGACACGGGCCAATAATGAGTTCGGCATCGTCAATAATCACCATGCTTGTTTACCCAAGAGCACTAAGTTCATCTCATTAGGTCTACGAAACCTCATACCACCCCCGGATTTTAGTTTACACAATCCTGACCAACTCCTCTAGTGAATCCCTTTGCCATTTTCAACAGTGTCTGTCCACCAATATTCACTCATCAAAGTTTCCATCTCTTCACATAATCCTAAAGGCAATAAGAAAACCATCATAGAATAGGAAGGTAAAGCTTGAATAACATTTTTCAGAAAGACCTCCCTTCCTACACGTGAGAAAAATTTCACATTCCAACTATATATCTTATTAATTAAAATTTTCTCCTTTAGAAAGCCTAGTATTTCCTTTTTCTTCTGGGCGACTAATGATGGCAAACCCAAATATTTTCCTGAGGTGTCACCTTCTCGCACACCAAGGATTGTGGTCATAGTATCCCAGACATGCTGCTGCATGTTAGAACTAAAACAAACCATAGACTTTTCAAATTTATATGCTTCATCTTCAAATTTAGTAACATTTGCACGGAAGAAGATGAAACAATCATTAGCAAATAAAATATGCGTAATTGGAGGGGGCCTCTAGCAACAACAACACCATGTTACGAACCATGTCTCATTTGGCGATCAATTAATGCACTTAAACCCTCAGCAATAAATAGGAAAAGATATGGAGAAAGGGGGTCACCTTGCCGAAGACCTCTTCCCATAATAAGTGGGCCGAATTGTCGTTGCTCATGTAAAACATGATACTTGACCGAGCTCACTATTTCAATCATTAAAGCAACCCACTTCCTATCAAATCCGATCTTTAGTATCACCCCTTTTAGAAACTCCCACTCAACACAATCGTAAGCCTTGCTCATATCAACTTTCAAGGAAACAACAACTTCTTTTCCCTGAGTCTTGCGCTTCAAATAATGATGAGTTTCATACTCAAGCATGATATTGTTAGATATTATACGTCCCGGAATGAATGCACTCTAAGCCTAAAAAATAAGACCATCCAACACAGTTTTCAAATGATTATCACATACTTTAATTTGGCCGCAATTTTATAAAGCACATTGCACAAAGCAATCGGGTTAAGGTCTTTCATTGAATTAGGGTTAGCCTTTTTTCAGGATTAAGACTATGAAAGTATCATTGGCCCTTGTTGGCAGCTTGGCCGATTACACAAAATTCCTACAAAACATCGTCACATCATTCCCAACAATGTTCCAAAAGTGTTGAAAAAACCCCGGTCCCAAACCATTGGGACCCAGAGATTTATCAGGATGCATTTGGAATACAGCTCAATGCACCTCTTCCTCACTAACCGGTCTTAGCAGTCTGGTACTTTCCTCAGGTTTTAACCGAGACGTGATGCAATCCAAAACCTCATCTATTTCACATTGTTTTGCCGTAAAAAGATTTGAGAAGGATTCCAGCATCACTTCTCCCATTTCCTCAACAGAATTAACCATCACACCGTCCTCTCTCTGCAATTGTTTTATTCAGTTTCGATGCCCTCTGGTCCTAACGGTATTATGAAAATATTTTGTATTAAGATCACCACCCTTATGGCCTTATACCAGTGCTCCTTAACTCGTTGTTTCCAATAAGTATGTTGTTGATTAAGCAACCATAAAAGCTCATTCTCAGTGCTTGAATACTGACCAAGATCATCACGTCGCATACGCAGGTGCTCTAGGTGGGTTTTGCATGCGTCAATTCTTCGCAGAAAATCTTTATTATAGCTTTTGCCCCACCTCTATAAATCAACACCGCACACTTCAATTCGGCTCAACACATCAAGCTCCGTGGTTCGACTCTAACTATTCGCAATAATCTCCCTACATTTATCTTCTCGAAACCACATATTATCAAAGTAGAAACGACGTCGGCGGGTGCTATTTGTAATCACTACAAGGGTAAGAACAAGCGGTAAGTAATCACTATACTGGCAAGTCGATGAGCAAGCCTTTGCACCTTAGGATAATGTTAGCCAAGAATCTATAGTAAGAATCTGGACTGACTTTTCTTCAACTATAACCGGTGTGCCCGGAGATCTTTCCCAAGTATACTGATTACCCGTAAATGCAAAGTCCTGAAGACCACAATCTGCTACAGCTTCGCTAAACCCCGTTACAAGCCAAATAGGATGAGGGTGATGTCCTCACTTTTCATTTTGGTGCAATAGATCGTTGTAGTCCCCCTTAAACACCCATGGCAATATACTTTACCCAGCTAAAGCTCGCAACAACTGCCAAGATTCCCTTTGTCTAGATCTCTCCAGGTATCCATAATACCTAGTGAACCTCCACTTCGGACTGTCGGTATCAAGAGTTATGGTTGAATCAACATGATTAGTTGAGTATCTCGTTACCTCCAACTCTATTGATTCATGCCATAGCAAAACCAGCCTTCCTTTGTGTCCACAAGCATCAACAACGAACATATTCTGAAAACCCAGTTGCACTCTTATTAGTTCCATTTTTTGCTTTATCATAAACGTTTCCTTCAAAAACACTACATTTGGCCTCTTCGCACGGATGATATCTTCTAGTACTCGAATTTCCATTGGGTTGCCAAGCTCCCGACAATTCCACGTAAGGAGATTCATAATTCTAGGCGGGATTGTTGAGCAACGCCCGCCACTTCCTCTTTCCTTGTCACATTAGATTCAATTACCATATCCGACGAAATCCTAGACCTTTCCTCAGCCTCATTCCCCAACCTCCTCCTCTTCTTTTCAACCACAACAATTTCGTTCACAGACATCCCTTCAACCGTATGACTCATTGGCACAGGAAGCATCACTTGTAACTCCTTCTCCTTGCTAGTAGAACCTTCATGCATGAGACTAGCACTACCATCATGGGTCTCCTTTTGAACAGTCTCCACATCGGGGAACCTCTATTTTTTACGTTCAGTGTTCGATTCTTGGGCAATATAGCGTTGACCTATTGTTGGAACCAATCGTTTCGACCCTGCTCTCAGATTTGTACCATATGGTTTCTCCACAGACGAGTCAAGACCCTATAATGCTTTAATATAAACCTTGTCACCGTGTCTGATTATCCCACACAGAAAACAGTAACCTTTCATAGCGAGAATCTACAACAGACCACTCTCCATTATCCCTTCCCAAATTCATCTGCTTTTTTAGGGGGTTTTTCATTTATGACATCGATCAGTACTCGAACACGATAGAACGTTCGCATGGAGCCATCAAAATTCCTTTCATCAGATTTAATCCACAATCCCAGGAAAGATCCAATAGCTTTGACGACCACCTCAGATCTAAATCCCGGTGGTAGATTGTGGATTTGGATCCAGAACTTAGCATCATCCAGTAAAACTGTCGCCGGATCCTCATTTAGAAGTAGTTTCTGCAACACCAATAAGCATTGCTCATACGTCCAAGGTCTATTCTTCAGAACACGATTTAGATCCCCCTCATGATAGAAACGAATTAAATAGCGCTTAGAACTTAGTTGTCGCATTGTAACTCCCATTGTCGGTTGCTATACAAATGCCATCGTCTCTTGAAAAAATGGGAACTTCACATTTTTTGCTGTAACCAGACGGCCAACTGCGTAATAACCTACTCTATTCACTCCATTATCAATAGTAACATATGGCAATTGCATGGTAATGTCCTCATCATCTACATTTGAAAGCGTGAGGTTAGCGCACATTGACGCTATGTCGAAACGCTCCATGGTCATCGGAAAATCACAAAGACTGAAATGCTAAAACAACGCAAACTCGAAAGAGATATACTCCTGAAAGAAGCGAGAGATTATAGCCCAATTTTTTAGAAATAGATAATAAAGAAATTTTAAAAAATACATACATTTCCAAAATATTATCCACAAATTTCAAATATAAAAAGATATGTAGCTTCATTTATGATCGCGATCACCATTTATATATTTGAATTGAACTTATACCCCACATATTTATAAACATTTACTTTTATCTACTTGATGAAGATATTGGAAATGAGCCAAGAATATAGGCTCGAGATCCAAGAGCCCGTAACTCGAGAATCCAAGGAGAGTCCACAACTAGTGCCCCAGAGCCCATGACCCGCAATCTGAGACCTCACAGTCGGGGGACTAAGAGGGACTCAAGGAAGGGTGGTCCAAGCAGAACATAAAGGATTGAAGCACAAGACAAGAGGCTAAAGGATGGAACCCGGGCATTGGACAAGGGCCCTTAGCAATGGCTTTAGAGGCCAACCTTCGGCTGCTAGCTTTTCCCGCTTCAGGGCTCGTCTCCGGGCTTGGGTGGTGGGCCACGACTTGGTTTCTTGGCGCACCACGATTTTAGAAGTTTGTTGAGTTTTCCTCTTTGTATAAATTGACATTGACTTAGCATTACAAAATTATGTTCACTTTTACCACAAAACATTCTTCATAATTTTCAGGGATTCATCCGCAAATTATGTCTACATTTATTTTGTCTTACCTTTTTACTCATATTATTTATTCAAACTTATTGATTCGTGCATACCTTTGTGCCAATTTGTTCCATCATACTTAATTATTTAATTACTTACTTTACTATCCACGTAAAATACAATAGTTATACCATCGACAATGTGGACTCGTGTCCATTTACATACTGAATGTTCACAATTTGAATTGTAAAAATTTAGTATGTCAGTTGTGAGCATTCAATATATAAATTGTGAAGATTCAATATGTAAAGTGTGTATTTTAGATCCGGATCCGCGGGATAATTTGCCTTCACAATATGCACAACCATTGGTGCACTTATTTTAGAAATATAAATTTCGACTTTGAAAGGAAAGGAATAAGAGGAGATCGAAGAAAGGATAAAACATATAATTCAATTTTTTTTAAAAGAAATTATACGAATATCCTCTTTATTTTTTATTTGGAATAATTTACAAGTGACTGAAATTGTTGTGCCATTTATTAGGGTTGGTGGGAACCTAACAGAATTTGACACTATTTCTTACTTTCAATTCATTTCCAAATGATTTGACAGTTTTATAACTAATTATTTGAACCAATTGGATCAACAAACTGATCCCACTGCACTGCACCACACCTTTCTATTCTAAAGTTCCACTTCATATTGAATATGATGTTGAGTGACATCACCTTTGCGGCTGAGCTACCACCGTCCTCACATTTTGGCATTTTGGTTTGCTGTGTATTCCACTCACATCACTTCATTTAATTATATTTAGGCATCAAACTTAACACCAAAAACTATAGTTAATTGTGTAGGTGCATTATATTGAAAAAGGAATAAGGGTCAAATAGGCCACTGAACTACACACGAAACTGCAATTAGTTTATTGAACTAAAAAACAATGCAATTGGGTCCCTGAACTACACAAATCCATGCAAATTAACCCAAAGTGACTTGTTTGACTTAATCTTCCGGTTACCAACTTTAAAAATAATATTTTAAAATAATTTTAAATAAAATACTTAATTAAAATTAAATTAAAAATTAAAAAAGGACCCAATTGACTTGTTCCTGTTTGTTTTTTTATTAATTTATTTATTTAAAATTATTTTAAAATATTATTTTTAAAGTTGGTAACCCGAAGATCAAGTCAACAAGTCACTTTGGATTAATTTGCATGCATGAATTTGTGTAGTTCAAGAACCAAATTGCATTATTTTTGAGTTCAATGGTCTAATTGCAATTTCGTGTGTAGTTCGGTGGCCTATTTGACTCTTATTCCTATTGAAAATCATTTTAGTGGAGTCAAAGAAGAAAGGATATAGCAGTTTACCTTTTAATATTTAGACTTCACAGAAATGATTGAGACGGAATTATTAATAGAAAACTAAATCTATAATTCTCTTCAAAGTTTAGAGAAAATGTTATGAAATTATTAGTCGAAAATTAAATTTCAAAACGCCACCATAGCTTATGATAAGGAATAAGTTCAAAATTAAAAAATTAAGTCTATTGATAGCCAAGGACCTTGTAGTCCAGTGGCATCAAACCCTTCTCTTTATACGGGAGGTGGAGGCAATATTGACAAGTCTTGTGCTTCAATAGATTGAGAAAGTAGTTATGAACAGATACTGCATTGTAATAGAGTTAGTAGTATTAAAAAAAAAGTCTATTGATAACTTCATAGGTATTAGGTACTTACCACACAATATATAGTTATGTCATGGATCAAAGTCAATATTCACGTTGTGGACCTTATCCAAATTATGCACCTTTAATATTTTTTTACAGATATATAATACTCCGTATGTTAATTATATTGAAAGTATATAATATTGACCAAGGTCCATAACGCACGTGGTTAACCCCTAGTTCACAATATAATTATAATTTGCGCTTAACACATAAATATATTTTGTGATAAGAAAACCCGCAGCCACTATCCGAAGAGATGCACAAGGTAAACCTTGTCTTGAGACTCTAGTCGATAAAAGACCACAAGTAGGTATACCAGCCTAGGTTACCCATAGCTGACCGGTTCAAACCAAGAAGGAGAATAGGTCACTCCCACTAGGAGTCAAATTTATAACCTTGTGGTTACCAAGCAACAACCTTACCAATTTAGTTGGAGTTACCCTATATATATATATAGGGTTGCACTCTCGTGCGTACTCTCGCTCAGGAGAGAACTGCGGACAAATCACAGCCGTTCACGTGTCCAGATCAACGAATCAGATGCAATTTTAAAAAAATGACGCAGTGGCATTTTCGTAAATAAGTCTGTTACTTTCGTCACTGCCCACCTAGGGAGGTGCATCTATGTCTAGCGACCTCGCTTGGAAATCCAACATCGTTCTGGCCAACGCATGAGACTCATGTGCTACCATTGTCCACCGCCTCCCTCTCTACAAGCCGGTGCGTGCAATCTTTCTAGCGACATGAAAATTGTTTAGTTGGCAATTCCTGGGTCCGCTGAGTCCCATCTTCTCAATTCTGGACTTGGTTTGAACCATGTACTTTCGCTCTACAGTCAGTTTGTCTCATACACATTCAGGCTCAATTTTGTTTGCGTCATGTGGTCTGTTTCTTTTAGGTATGGTTAAAAATAAGTCTGTTAGTGTGACTGATATTATTCCTGTGACTTCCAAAATTACATATTATAAACTTAACGGTTTTAATTATTTAGAGTGGAGTAAGTTCATTAAGCTTTACCTCACTAGTCTTAGTAAAGAGGACCACCGAACTAAGATTTTGTCAATGAAGAGAGTGTTTGGGTACATGATGTGATGATGGTGTGTGTTTGTTTCTACGAATTCAAAATTTAATTGCAGATAATATTGTTGGGTTTTTTAGTCATTGTGACTCGGTTAAAGAACTGATGGATTATTTGGAGTACTTGTACTTTGGGAAGGGGAATAATACTCGTATTTATGATGTTTGCAGGTCTTTTTACTGTGCGGAAAAATAGAATTTGTTTCTTACTGCATATTTTATGGAATTTAAGAGAATATATGAGTTACTTAATAACCTTATGTCATTTAGTACTGATATCAAAGAGCAGCAAAAGAAACGTGGACAAATGGTTGTTATGAGTTTTTTTACAGGTCTCCCTTATGAGTTTGACACGACTAGGTCAACGATTCTCAATAACTCTGAGATCCCTACTCTGACTGATATCCTCCCACGACTGATTCATTCGGAGCAATTGTAACCAAGTGTGCATGAGGTCATAGTCGCACTAGACATCGCTCCCATTGGTCGGCATCCACACAATGGGAATAGTGACAATTCCCAAGGATGCACTTCTGGCAACATTGTGTGTCATTATTGCCATAAGGCTAGGCACATGGAGAAGGATTGTAGGAAATTGTGGAACAGAAATCAAGGAACTAGTTTGCACATATTCCGGAGTCGGTCCTGATATCTGTTGATGAGTTTGCCAAGTTTTCTCAGTACCAAGACTCTCTAAAACATTCGTCATCTTCAATCACTACTATTGTTGATGAGGTAAAAACAACCACATGTATCCCTTGTCACCATAGCGAATGGATCCACCTCCAATATACTTGGGTTTAGAACCATTACGTCAATCTCCTCGCTTCCATTGAAATCTGTCTTGAGCTTACATAACTTCTCATTCAATTTGATTTCGGTCAACCAACTTACTCGTGCTTTAAATTGTTGTGTTGCATTCTTTCCTGATTATTGTCTATTTTAGGTCAACCAACACTCCCATGATATCGAACATGCAACTGCCAAAGGAGAGAGAATTGTTTAAGGATCTAGAGATGTACAAGAGATTAGTTGGGAAACTACACTACTTGATAGTAACTCGTCCAGCCATTGCATACTCAGTTAGTGTTATGAGTCAGTACATGGCATCCCCAACTGTTGAACACTAGGCAGCTATAGAGCACATCTTGAGTTACTTAAAGGGTGTCCCGAGATATAGAATTCTGCATAATAATCATGGTCACACAAGGGATAGTCTTGCACCCCCCCTCCCTTTGGGTGGCGGTCATGCTCCCTAGCTTAGTTGACATACCCACCTTCACCCTATTCATGGGCTGGCATGCTCATCCTCAACCCCCCTCCCCCCATTTGGGATGCCATGTTCCTTCATCCCCTCACTTTCCAAGCCCAATGCTTCTTTTACCCCCTCCTTTTGGGTTTCCCTCCTATGAGCCCAACAAGTCCCCTCATTTTTTCTTCTTGGGCCAAAACCTTGCCAAACCAGTGGTCCCATGGCACCATAACATATATACATGCATACATTGTTAGGAAATAATATTAGGAAAATAATATTTCCAAAAAAAGTAACAAGCAGAAAAGAAACAAAAGGAATTCTGGACAAGGATAAGCTTGAGTCGTGTACTCACTACACTGTCCTTAAAACCTTATTTGCTACCTCCCAAGGTGCTAGGAGCGTTGTATCCTAGGTTTCCCAGTATAAAACAAGCTTCGATTTCTAGTTTGAGCACTCAAACTTCGAAACCCAGCGAACAAGAACAAAGGTCTGAACACAGTATGCAATGAAAGGAGTAGAAGCAGATTTTCGAGAGAGAAAAGGAGTATTTTTCGTTCTATGTAAATCTGCTGCTTCTACCATCAACTTATATAGGAGTTTCTGGAATTAATAGCATTCAATCATAGTAGTTAATCTTATCATAAACTCAGCTTTGTAACCCTTGTAACGGTTGACCACTAACTTAGCCCGCAAGACCAGCCAATTTTCCGAACGACATTAGTGCCCGCAGGTGCCGGCGCACACGAGTTCAAGCCTTTTCGAACTCATTTTGGGATTTCATTTGCACCCCCCTACGCGCGAGAGAGAGCCTCTATGCTATACAATTCACTAAGCCTAAGAAAGGCTCTTGTATAAATAGTGGTGCAAACCCACTTCCCAAACCAATGTAGGACAAAACTTTATTCTAAAGCTTTCCCACCATTTTTCCAACTCAAATGGGTCAACTTTGAGAACCAATTTCTCATTCACCCCCCATTATCCATTTTGTGCATACAATATATCAATTTCTTCGTCTAACTACGAAGAACCCGAATCCACTTTGACCCGACCCAAATCGGAAGTGGACCCCACATTTATTTGTACCACAAAATAGCCACTTAAATTGCCATTTTCATGCTATTTTCCAACATACATACACACATTGACACACGCACACATACACACATATATATATATTGAGTCAAATTAAAGATTTTATTTTGTACCATTAAATAAAATCTTATATAAGTCACTTGAAAAACATTATGTAATATCTATGAAATTGACCTTTCTTTTTTTAGTTCTCTTATTTTTCAACCATTGATCATCGTAAATGAACGGATTAAATTATTCAACATGTTCTCACGGGTCACAGGAAGCCTAGTTCTCATTTGAAACTAATTATATACACAGTGTGTAATAGTCCAGTGTAAAAAATATCCAATAGATAGTAATACGCTAGATAGTCATTATATATTATGTACGAGATATAGTGTAACATAATTCTAAAATATTATGTTGAAACAGTAAAATATTTATTTATTATCCTTTTAATGCGCACAAAATTAGAATAATATCACTTAATTAATATTCTAAAACAATGAAAGAAAGAAATGACTGCACTATTGACTACCCGGTTAAAGAAGAGTGTTTTGATTGGCCGGAGGGAGTATAAGAAAAAAGTTAAAAATAAAAAAAAAAACAAAAAGTTAACTAAGAGGTGAAGATAGTGGAGTAAAATAATATGAAAAGTGTAACGAAAGAAATTCCAGAACAATGATCAGGTGATCCAAATTATTATTATTATTATTATTATTTATTATTATTATTATAAAACAATGTGGAAGATGTAAAGCCAGCCAGATTAGCAGGAAACAGGCGAACATGATTAAAGGTCAAAACAGGATAAATACATGTTAGGGGCAAAATGGTAATTTAGGACGCCCACTGAAATCCAGAACGCCCACAATGCAAAGCTGACCTACGTGGGCCGCCTTTTGCATATAAATTAGCTGTACAGACACAAACCAACCTCTTATCACCCCCGTCGCTATCCCACCCTCATCTATTTATTTTCCGTTACAACTATTTTCCATTTCTTTTTATTAATTTTTCTTTTTAAACCATCCCTCTATAATTTTAGACCCATAATTCATTTTTTCAACTACATAATATTCATTACCTAATCTAATATTGATCAAAACACTTTTTTTTTTTATTCTTTGCTACCGTGAATTGGTCTACTCCATTTTTTTTTAGTACTACTGACTGGGTTAGAATGTAGTATCTGTTCATAGCCACTTTCTCAACCTACTGAAGCAGAACGAGTCAACAAATGACATGACTCCACTGAGGCTCGAACCCACTCCCATCATCCCATCATCCATGTGGGAGTGTTAAACGGGACACCGGATGCCACTTAACCACAAGGTCTTTGACAGTCTACTCCACTAAATTCACGCAATAATTAAACGTAAAAATATATTTAATATAATAATAATAATAATAATAATAATAATAATAATACATTAGATAGTAATTTTTGTAGGAAAATACAACTTGACTCTTGTAGAAATTTCTTCGAATGTTGTTGTAGTTATTATTATTATATGATGATAATTTTTATTTTGACTTAATTAATTTTTGATGCCATCTACAAGTCTACAGTGTAGTGTGATGACAACTCAATTTATCCTTTTAAATGAGTGATCACACGTTCGAATTTCGGTGGTAGGAGTTTAGATTATTTATGCTAAAAGAATTAATTTCCAGTCAAATTCTGTCTACGAAAAGTTCCTCCTAACACCTATGAAATTTAAACTCAAAACTTTATTTAAGGGAATAAAAAATGTAAGTTTTTAGGTGGTATTAGCTTAAGAGTTAGTTCCATTTTTTGTCCTAGATTTATACGTGATAGTTTATTTTTAATTTTTTTTATTAGAATATCTGCATTTGGTCCTAATATTATTGTGGCATGACCATTATTGATCCTTTATCAACAAAATAGTTGTAATGTCTTTAAAAACATTACATTTCGATTTTCAATTACAAATTTTTCTAAAAAATAAACATAAAAATATTGTAGGGTCAACTCACTTTGTATAAAAATCATGGTTGCAAAAATCGCGCCTTGGCACTAGGCGGTGCCCGGCCGCGTCGAGGAAGGCCAAAATCGGCTTAATCAGCCTAGGCGGGCGCCTGGGCCGCCGAGCACTTTTTTTTTTTTTTTTTTTTTAATTATAAATCTTAAACATTTGAACTATTAATGTTAAAATATATTAACTAATACTCTAATAGTACTCAAAAAAAAAAACAATACTCTAATAGTCTAATAAGTAATAACTTAATAAAATAATAAGTAATAGCTAAATTAAACTAATAAGTAATGCACTAATAATTAATAAATAATACGGAGTAACTAATAACTTAATAACTATTAACTATTTAACTATTAAGGTGTAAAGACTTACAATATTAAACACTTTACAATTATTAACACTTAAAATGTTTTTAAACAAATTAAATAAAAAAAAAACTAGGCGCCCGCCTAGGCACCGATTAATCGGCGCCTAACGATTTTTTCAACCTTGATAAAATTGATCGAAACGTCTTTGTATTTAACGATATTTCAACGAATTTGTTGATAGAGCACAAAAAATAGTCATGCCACAATAATATTATGACTAAATTGTTTTGATAAAAAAGAGCTAAAAATGGACTGTCACCATATATTTAGGACTAAAAATGAAATTAATCATTGACTGAATTATAATAAAGATGGAAAAAAGTACAGTAATATTCTGCCGCAAGAGTGACTCTTATTTCCTCTCCTTTTTTTTCTTTTTCTTTTTTTTTTTTTTTACAAAAAAAAATGATGTAAGAAGTTTTGGAACAAAAATAAATAAATAAATAAATAAATAAATAAAAATCTCCATATTACAACTTTCCAGCATTCGATGCTTTTATTTAAAATAATCTCTACACAATATTTTATTCGTTTCATTTACATCTTTTAAAATTGATAAGTTTAAATTAAAAAATAATATCGAATATCGCTAATCCCAACCGTTATAAATGTTATATGATGTAATAATAAATATTATAATATCACGCTAACTTTTATATACTCTAATATTAACAAAAATTAAATTAAATGAAGCTAAGGAAAATTGTGGTCACCGTTTTCGATTGTACGTGTACCACATTCAATATAACATATATGATATATGCTAGCTAATATATTTATCTAATGTAATAATAACAAAATTGTCATTTAAATATTATTGTATTATTATCAAAATAGTAATATGTTAGTTTTGTTTGGTAACATAGTTAGCTTATTAGTTAATTTTGACTTATTTGGCACCTATTAGCTTGTTTGATTTGGTTAAATAATTAATATGAGTGTTTGATTAATTATATTTTTGTAACAACTTATTGCTCCAAAATGTTAAAATTCAAAAAACTGCTCAAAGCAATTTTTTCGATCAATATTTTTGAGAAAGTCATTTTGCATGTAATCAGCTAGTTATCAGCTAACAACTAATTTACTAAATACATTTCTATAATCAGCTAATGCTATCAACTAGTTAAACTCACTAACTCAATCAGCTAACAATTATTTATCGAACACCATGTTATGAAATGAATATTATTATAAGATGTCCTATATATTGTTTTTTTTTTTTTTTTTTAAGATAGATGGCCTATATATTAATAATACGTAAATGCAACTGTTTGCATCAGGTTACATGCAAGTACTAGTGTATCCATTCCTTATATAGTTACGTATATATATATACACACACACACACACACAATAATTAGTGGTAGAATCATGGGTTAGGTTAAACTTGTGGGAACTATTTCATTGCTTCATATTCTGATATTGCCATACCAAAAAAAAAAACCAAAAAAAAAAAAAACAACAAAAAAAAAAAAAAAAACAAAAACAAAAAAAAAAAAAAAAAAAAAAAAAAAAAAAAACAAAAAAAAAAAAAAAAAAAAAAAAAAAAAAAAAAAAAAAAAAAAAAAAAAAAAAAACAAAAAAAAAAAAAAAAAAAACAAAAACAAAAANATATATATGACATGCACTTACACATGCACTTTTTTTTTTTTTAGCTGCCTAGGCGGTAGGCACCACTCTATCGTCCGACTAGCGCCTATTGCAATTATGTGTAAAAGTTAACACTTAATTATTATTTTTAATATGTAATGATAAATTTTGACAAATCATAATATTTAAATTGACTATTAAAATATCGAAATTGATGTTAAGAATATTAGGATAAAAAAGTATTCACTCAAGTGGAAAGAGTCTGATCTGCATAAGCATATGATCAAATTAAAGGTCTATATAAACTTCGCCTCATCAGAACTTTTAGTTTTAAAAATTCTTTTTTTTAATCATTTTTTTGACTTTTTTTTTTTTTTCCATTCTTCATTATATTTTGGTTTTTCCAAAGACAGTGGGTTCCACTTGATTTTTTTTTTTAAATGATGATTGAAATAAAAAGGCAGACGGGATCTATTAATTCTCCTTTTACAAATGGGATATTTGAAAATGTTTTCTATCTCCACTTATTTATTTTCGTTCTCCATTTAAACACATTTTTATTTTTTTTTAAATATTATTTATTTTTTAGAAAAATAAAAAGTTTAAATAATAAATGCACCCGTTTTATTTAGGCGAAACTTGTGTGAGACCGTCTCACGGATAAAATGTAATACTTATACTAGCAAATGTAATACTAAATCAAGAATAAAATGTTTATTACTTATATACAAAAAAATGTAATACTTTTGAAGAAAAATGTAATACTTTTATATTTTGATGTAAAAATATTACAGTTTCCTTTATAAGTGTAACATTACTTATAAGAAAAAATATAATACTTTTGATGAAAAGCGTAATACTTTTACATCAAAATATAAAAGTATTACATTTGTTCTCAAAAGTATTACGCTTTCCCTTATAAGTACCAAACATTTTATTCCTGATTTATTATTACATTTGCTAGTATAAGTATTACATTTGCATATTGATTCGACTCGGCAATTTTCGAGCTGCTCGAGTCGATTATTCAAGTTCGAGTTCAGGCTCGAACTCGAGTTCGAGTTTGATTTTGAGCTCCAATTTAACCTGTTTGATTTTAAATTCATATTTCAATTAAAAATAGCTATAATATTATATGTATATTACGCAAACCACTTTTGACCCCCCAACCAAACAAACGCACACACAAAAACAAAAACCCACAGCCG